>JAAMPD010000836.1:0-35272 GCA_025266255.1 Trissolcus basalis
CGTGATCCATTGTTTGAACTTATGATTACATTATGCATTGTTTTGAATACCGGCTTTTTGGCCATGGAACATCACGGGATGAGTGAATCGATACGTCAAGCCTTAAATATCGGAAACAAAGTGTTCACGAGTATTTTTACATTTGAGTGCTTCCTAAAGCTTTTGGCTCTTAGTAAAGATTTCTTCAACAACGGATGGAATAATTTCGATCTGATCATTGTATCGGCATCGCTTATTGATTTAACTTTCGAATTAGTCGACGGACTATCCGTAATACGCGGATTACGATTACTTCGTGTACTTAAGCTAGCACAATCTTGGACAACGATGAAAGTTTTGCTTAGCATTATCATATCGACAATTGGTGCTTTAGGAAATCTAACATTTGTATTAATTATAGTAATATACATCTTTGCCGTTATCGGGATGCAACTTTTCGGCAAAGATTATACCCTCGACAAATTCTATCCAGATCCAGTGCCTAGGTGGAATTTCAATGACTTTTTTCATTCTTTTATGATGATATTTCGAATTTTGTGCGGTGAGTGGATTGAACCCCTATGGGACTGCATGCGTGCTGAAAAGAAAGAGGGCCCCGAAACCTGCTTTGTCATTTTTCTACCTGCACTAGTTATGGGAAACTTTATGGTGCTCAATCTGTTTTTGGCTATGTTGCTCAATAGTTTCAATTCGGAGGAGTTGAAGCAAAAAAAGGAGGAGGTTGGAGAAGATTCCAAGTTGGCCAGATCGTTCGACAGGATTCGTTCGATTGTCCGCAAAAAGCGTTTCCGCTCTGAAAAATCTGAGAATGAAAAAAATATGAGGCTAGAGCAGATCGTGAGAGAGGTGATGGATAAAACAGATAATGAAAAATACGCCATTCAAGAAACAGTATTGAGCCTTCCCAAAGACAATATGTATAGTAAATCTTACCAGGAAAGCCTCAACCACCCTATCTTCACATACGAGCCGATCTATCGTCAAGCAACTGTCACCACATATAGTCAGAGTAGTCATGATTTGGAAAGCGAGGATTCCAAAAAACCCAACGAGGATCCCGAGTCTAAAGTCGAAGGGGAAGTCGAGTCTGATGCTCCTAAGAGCCAAGACAAAACAGATGAGGAGATTGTTATGTTACAAGAAAAGGAGCCTGTTAGCAAACCAGAAGAGCAAACCAAACGTCCATGGCATGCACTAGTTAGTTATGTGGACGAATTAACAGTTGGTGGACGAAGAGATAGCAAAGGTAGATACATCGATGGAATGGGTTCTTTCCCTGGCTTTGGTAGAAATAAGCAGGCTAAAGTTCCTCAAGACTGCTTTCCACAACATTGTTATCAAAAGTACGAAACACACCTTTTTTTTTTATTTTTGCTAATTACATGATTTTATATTCAATTTATTTTTATTTGCTTTACAGATGTAGCTGCATAGAAAAATGTTTGAATACCGAATTTGGAAAAAAGTGGACAGAAATTCGTACATCAGTGCTCTCAGTAGTTGACACGCCAGCATTTGAATGGATGATTTTAGTTTTGATTTTCGCTTCTTCAATAACACTCTGTTTTGAAGACATTTACCTGGATGACAATCCTTTTTTGAAAAATATTCTTTATTGGACCAACTTAGGATTCTGTGCTCTTTTCAGCATCGAAATGTTATTAAAGTGGCTAGCGCTTGGATTTTGTAAATACTTCTCCAGTTTCTGGACAATCCTCGATTTTATAATTGTTTTTGTAAGTTGTCAAATGTGATTTGAACCGCAAGATGATTGACATTTATTTAAATTGCTACTAATTCATGCTTATCCATTCAGGTATCAATATTTAGCTTATTAATAGAAGAAAACGAAAACCTCAAAGTGCTTCGATCTCTAAGAACGCTTAGAGCTTTACGACCTCTACGAGCTATATCTAGATGGCAAGGCATGCGGGTAAGTATTAAACTTTTATTTTTAATCCATTTTTCAAGCGTTCAAGAATTCCAAGTACGGCTTGTTCCCGAGATTTTTCGAGATTATAAAACGACAAGTCCGAGGAATCATTCATGTACCCAATTAAACAATCATTTTTCATTTTTCATTTTTCATTTTCAGATCGTTGTAAATGCCTTGATGTACGCGATTCCCAGTATTTTCAATGTACTTCTTGTTTGTCTTGTATTTTGGCTGATATTTTCAATAATGGGAGTGCAATTTTTTGGTGGAAAATTCTTTAAATGCGTTGATGAGTATGGTGAATTATTAGATATAAGTGTAAGTAGACGTGAATGATATGTCCTTCTTTTTTTTTTTTTTGCTTCTTCTTTCTTGACCAAACAAAGTACTGATTTGATTCTTTTTGTAAACTAGATTGTAAACACAAAAGACGATTGTTTAAATCAAAATTATTCATGGGAGAACAGCAAAATCACATTTGATCATGTTGGCATAGCTTATCTAGCTTTATTTCAAGTAGCCACGTTCGAAGGTTGGATGGAAATAATGGAAGACGCCGTAGACGCGAGAGGGGTTGATTTGCAACCTCAAAGAGAAGCAAACTTGTATGCTTACATCTACTTTGTAATATTTATCGTGTGCGGATCATTCTTTACACTTAATCTTTTTATCGGAGTAATTATAGATAATTTTAACATGTTGAAAAAGAAGGTAATTTTTATGCGTTACATGATTTTGCAATTTATTGGAAAACCGATCTATCATTTTTTCTGCACCAAATGTTGGCGAATTTTTTTAAACTTTCTCTATTATAAAAAACATTTTTTTTTATTTTTCATTAAACATGGAACTTTTGTAGTTTCATCATAGAAAGTAAAATTTCGACAGAATTTGGTGCGAAAAATGATGATTTTTTTCAATAAATTTTGATGGAAATTTGTCAATCGTTATGAAATATGAATATATAACAAATTGACAAATTCGATATGAAATAATTTCATCATAATATGAAAACGATTTTTTTATTTTTAGTATGAAGGTGGCATGCTAGAAATGTTTTTGACCGAGAGTCAAAAACACTACTACACTGCCATGAAAAAGCTGGGCCGTAAAAAGCCACAAAAAGTCATTAAACGCCCAATGAATCAATTTCTCGCCATGTTTTACGACTTGTCTAACTCAAGAAGGTATGATGATTTTTTCGAAATCTTTCATAAGCTCATTCATTTTTATTCATTATAATTTCAAACTAGAAATGAAAGATTTTTATTCGAAACAAAAAAAAAATTTTTCAAGTCGAATCAAAATGTAGAAACGTTGACGAAAAGTAAAAATATATCAATATTTGAACTAGAACACCTGACGCAACCGAAAAATCAGTAGAGTAGCAGTACATTTAAACCGACCTACAGACGATTGAATTACGTATAATGACTAGGAGTTGATTAGACAATTGTCGTGTACAATTAATGTAATTACATTACTGGACAATGTTAAACAGTGTAAATTTGGAGATGACCGATTTTATAGATCGTTTGCAATATTTAGTGTTAACTATTTTGAATATTATTCGCAGTAAAGTTATAGTAGTTATATCCACAAATTTTTGTTTGTTTCAATCTGTATATTCGAACTGTATGTATGAAAAATATGCCTTTGTTTGTAATAATCTAAGCAGTAATTATTCTTTCAGATTTGAAATAGCAATCTTTGTATTGATATTTCTGAATATGTTGACAATGGGTATCGAACATTACAATCAGCCGCATCCCATTTTCTTTGTGCTAGAAGTATCTAATGCTTTTTTTACCACAGTATTTGGGCTTGAGGCATTAGTTAAAATTATAGGTTTACGGTACCATTACTTTACGGTCCCGTGGAACTTGTTTGACTTCGTATTAGTCCTGGCATCAATATTAGGTATCCTGATGGAGGACATCATGATAGACTTTCCCGTATCACCCACGCTATTAAGAGTTGTACGAGTATTTCGAATCGGTCGGATTTTGAGACTTATTAAAGCTGCCAAAGGAATAAGAAAGCTACTATTCGCATTGGTAGTTAGTTTGCCGGCGCTCTTCAATATCGGAGCTCTTTTAGCGCTCATAACATTTATCTATGCAATTATTGGGATGTCAATATTTGGTCATGTTAGAAAACAAGGTGCTTTAGATGATATGGTAAGTTGATTGATTAATACCAAAGGTGGATAAACAATTCTCAAACGTTTCAATAATAATTGATTTTCAGGTCAATTTTGAAACCTTTGGTCGGAGTATGCAATTATTATTCCGCTTAATGACATCAGCCGGATGGAATGACGTGTTGGAATCTTTGATGGTTCAACCGCCAAATTGTGATGCTACCCCCACGTCACGAAAGATGAACGGAGATTGCGGATCTCCGCTATTAGCGATCACTTACTTTACCTCATTTTATTATTATCAATTACATGATAGTAATCAACATGTACATTGCTATCATTTTAGAAAATTTCAATCAGGCCCACCAAGAAGAAGAAATTGGAATCGTCGAAGATGATTTGGAAATGTTTTACATCCGATGGTCAAAGTAAATACAAAGCATTCCAACTTATTTACAACTAATATTTATATGATATCAATGATAATAACGCTAATTGTTTGTTTACAGATACGATCCTCATGCAACGCAATTCATTCGTTTCTCTCAACTGAGTGATTTTATTGCAAGTCTTGATCCACCTTTAGGAATACCGAAGCCAAATGTCGTAGCGTTAGTTAGTTTTAATTTGCCTATAGCAAAGGGAAATAAAATACACTGTCTAGATATCTTACATTCCCTTGTGAAACATGTGCTTGGACATGTTGAGGAATCAGAAGAGTTCAGAAAATTGCAGGATCAAATGGATGTTAAATTCAAAAAACAGTTCCCTACGAGAAAGGAGCTGGAGATTGTCTCATCAACGAGAATTTGGAAGAGACAAGACAAAGCTGCAAGAATCATACAACAATGTTTCCGTGATCTCTTAGAGTACGTGCATTGAATAATGAAGAATGAATTGATTGAATGATGACTGATGACCGATTAATGCGAAAATTATTTTCTAGCATGAAGAGAGAGAGGGAAAGAATTGCTCAAGAAGTAGACTCACAAACTCAAACGTCTAGTCCTGGTGCTGGGGAGGGTGGGAGAGGCGGCGGATGGGGAGGCAAGCTATCAGACCTACTGCGAGTTCATAGGGGCAGTAGGGCTAGTAGTCGCAAGTCCTCTAGGGCCAGCGACGCCAGTGACCTCAGTGAGATCGGGACCACCTCGGCCGTTATACTTCCGAACTTTTTGTGGCTTTTCCCCGGTGCCCCTGGAACCCGTGAGGACCTGCAACCTCCCGACGTAACCGTCTCTCGTCCCTCACCCACTACCGAGTTACCATCGTCAAGCTCGGGTTCAGATTCTCATGTTACAGTAAGGTAAGTCAACGAAATGAAATATACAACAAGTATAAGAAGAGTTTAAATTATCACATGTATGAATGTAAACTTGTTGTAGATCATCCGGGCCAACTTTAGGACGACAGGATGCAGTGGAAGATGAGGATATGCTGAGTCCACCAGTATCAAAAAAAGGCTCAT
This sequence comes from Trissolcus basalis, assembly GCA_025266255.1. Lineage (NCBI taxonomy): Eukaryota > Metazoa > Arthropoda > Insecta > Hymenoptera > Scelionidae > Trissolcus > Trissolcus basalis. The sequence continues at coordinate 5,548 of JAAMPD010000836.1, forward strand.
TAAGACAAAGCGGGACAACTTTATCATTAAATACGTTACAGCGTGACATTAAAGAAGCAATAACGCGGCGCTGCAGTAGTTTAAGAAGAAGAGCTCCTCAGCCGGAACCAGTTCCTTTACCGCTTCCAGACGAAAGTTCCGTCAGCATTTTAGTAACAGAGCCGAGCCCTGAAAACACAGCGCCACCACCGAGACCTCATCTGTTACGTCAGCAGTCTGAGGCCACAGTGGTTCATGTTCTTGTGCACCGTGAAAGTGAAGAGTATAATGAGAACGAAGATAAAAGTTGATTATCCCCGGAGAAAGCAAACGATGAAAATTCTCAAAGACGTGATAAATAGATCGTACGGTCACTGTAGGATTAAATCTGTAAATTGTATCTACGAATCTTTTACTGTGAATAATCGACTGATTCAATTTTTGGTAGCCGAAATGAGATAAAACACAAATAATTAAACTCGTAACAATAACATTGTACTGCCTCATAATTTTAGATTAGTAGGACGAATGTTGTTCACATGAGAAGTTCAAATACAAATATTCGTATGTCTAAAAGAAAAAAAAAATACAATTCTCGTAAAGTCTAAGAATTCTTAATTTTAACGATATATTTCTTCTTATGTGCTTATGAATTATGATATTATGAATGAATATCGAATATCAATTCAAAAACATATGATATATAATAGTAAAATCATATTACATGTAAATAAAGTACAATTTTAAAATCTGAATCGAATTATTCCATGTAAATAAATTTATTTGAATCCATCTCAAAACTATACTTGGTCATTTATTTCACTAGAAACAACTTCAATCCTTCCCAAAATTTTTTTGTCTAAATTACGTTTCATTGTATAGAAGTGTGAATTTTCAATTCTTGATCAATAAAAAAAAATTAATCCAAAATTCGCTGCAACGTTGCAACTGCATATCTTTTGTCTTTATTCAACATCAAGGTGAAAATAAAGACACGCTATAGTAAATGTTGACACAAGAAAATGGGTCAATGTAAACGCGCCTTAAGAACAAGCATGGCAGCAGAGCCGTCAACATTTCCATGCTGAGCTGGAAGTATTTGTTGTCAAAAGTTAATCGTGAAGATGCTTTTAATCCGAACAAATCTGCGTATCGCAAAACACATGGGACTGATCATCTGTCAAAGAGGGAAGGTTCGAGAGACTGCAAAATAATGGCAACGAGTAATCTCACAACACTTTTCGTTTTCATTTGCGGAATCATTGTTGCTGTAATTGGCATCCTATTGTCACAATATTTACAAAAATCATGGATTTCCGTGCCAGGTACTACAAATTACTTACTAATAAAATTTAATGAATATATATTTTAATAAATCTTAAATCAAGGAATATGAGTGAGTTATTCGAAATTTTTTGCAATTCAATGGTTATCATTATTTGTAGTTCGAACAACTCGAATCTTCACACCGCTGCCTTCGGAAAACTTTTTCAACCTGCAAGATGATACGACTTTGGGCTTGCCCATACTCGTTCAAGAAACAATAATAACAGCACAAAATCGTGCGACAGCAGTGGTGGAAGCTTTAACGTCACTTCACTTGGCTATGGAAATGAAACTTTCTGGAAAACGGAAAAAAGCCATTAAACTTTATCAGCATGCTGTTGCACTTGCTCCTAAACATCCAGACATTCTAAATCATTATGGCGAATTTTTGGAGCACACGCAAAACGACATTATTCGAGCTAATGAGTATTATGTTAGAGCTCTGACATACCAGCCAAACCATGCTGGAGCACTAACAAATAGCCAAAGAACCGCGAGGGTTGTCGAGGAAATGGACAACTCAATGCTTAAACGGATTGACGAGAAACGTGATACCCTTTCGTCAATCCCTGATAACAGTGTTGCGCTGATACGAGCCAAGCGAGAAGCTTATTTTCAGCATATTTATCATACTGTTGGAATTGAAGGAAATACTATGAACCTGGCACAGACTAGGGCTATAGTTGAAACACGAACTGCAATCGCTGGAAAAAGTATTGATGAGCATAATGAGATTTTAGGTTTGGATGCTGCTATGAAGTATATTAATGCCACTTTGGTAAACAGGTTGGTACAACAAAAAACAGACATATGTATGGTTTGTAAAAGTAAAAATAATTTTGACTGATTTGATTTGATTGTTGTATGTAGGGTTGGATCTATCTCGATAAAAGATATTCTCGAGATCCACAAACGAGTTATGGGTCATGTTGATCCGATTGAAAGCGGCCAGTTCAGAAGAACTCAGGTTTACGTGGGGGGACACATTCCTCCTGGACCGGGTGATATCCATGACCTCATGGGAGAATTCGCTCTATGGTTAAATAGCGACGCAGCGATTAGAATGCATCCTGTTAGGTAAAATTTATTCTCAGATAAATCTTTCTTTAAATGCTTGGTGCAAAAAAGGATAATTGATTTTTAAAATTTATAGATACGCTGCACTAGCACATTACAAACTAGTCCACATTCATCCATTCTCAGATGGTAACGGCAGAACGTCCCGATTGCTGATGAATATGATTTTAATGCAAGCGGGATATCCTCCAGTGATCATCCATAAACAGCATCGACATAAATATTATGAAAATTTGCAGCTGGCAAATGCTGGCGACATCAGACCTTTCATTAGATTTATAGCTGAGTGCACGGAACAGACGCTAGATCTGTTTCTGTGGGCTACTAGCGAGTACTCGAAACAAGTACCAGCTCTTAGTCAAGAAAGTCTCCTTAGTTCAAACTCAATCGTGCTAGAGTAATTCAGATGTCTGAAAAGAGACTGACTATACTGTCTATGTTATTATGGACTATGATATTATTTATTTTTTTGTTAGATTTTGTTTACTTTAAATTGTACAAAGTTTTAAAATGATTTTGAATTGTTATTTTGGTGAATTTGTTATGAATTGATAAACAAACAAAATCTATTGTATTCATATTGACGATAACTTGCTGGTCAAGTTACTATTTAATTTTATTACAAGTGGGTAAAATGTTTCTCTAGTTTTCATGAGATGAGAGGCTAAATTGCAAAAGAATTATGACCAACGAAATATTGGTTCGTTGGGACGATTGTTGAGAGAATAATATCAATTGAACTTTGAAGATTAACTTTGGAAAATTTTATCCAACGATGTAAATGTTGAGGAAATGTTTGAATGTATACGCACATTTAGATAACAATAATTATTCAATTATATAAAATACATCGTTGCTGCAATAATATATTTAGAAATCTGAGCTGTATTTTAACATTTGTCAACATTTACAGATCAGCATGTAACATTCTGTCAAGAATTATACGATGTAATTATGTACTTCCTCAAACTGTGTTTCAACTTGCTTATCAATATAATTATATCGTGATATATTTTTTAAAAATAAACCAATTTTATTATACGAATACTCGTCACCTTTTTTGCGACATTCAAATAAACAACTTTGGTCTCTGGTTATAAATTACTCCATCAAACAAATCATATCTATTCTTTTATTGAATCAGCATTTTTCATTTCATCTGCAATCTGTTTGTATTTCTCTGAACGAAATTCCTTCCTCGCTTCGCTCAGCAGAATGTTGTGCAACAATAAGTGATCTGGTGGGTTAGCCTGAGTCAAACTCGGATAAATATTGCCTATAAATAGTTACAATTACAAATAACAATCAGGATAATTTAGAATAATAATGATTCATTGTTATTTTATCATACCTCGTAATTCTAAAACTGCTTTCTCATTACAATCGTTTCGAAAGACATTTTTGTAGACCAGTGGAGCCTGGTACATTCTTGTATAATTAAATGCATAATCCTGATACCGGGGAACCAAAACTTTGAATAGTTTGTGGATATATTGCTTTTCTAAAATGTAGAAATTTGCCATGTCCATCGTTTCTTTGTGTTCTGGACCATTTCGAACCGCCTCTGAGATAAGCTAAAATAACAAAATTGAAAATAACAATTTGATTAGAAAATTGTTAAGTCAAGTATTCACAGAGATAAATGTTATTTTTAATGTCACCTAAAAATCGGACTATTTTTGGATACATAAACGCACAATATTACTGACGTCTGTTATTGTTTAATTTTCACATGTAAACAATTTGAGAAATGCATAAATAAAATAAATACTTACCCGTTCAACATAACCTCTAACTTCATCTCCGCGCTGATAATTGAGTTCTAACCTTTCATACTTGATCAAAGCTGTGAGAGTTTTTGAAATTTTTCGTAGTCGGCCTTCAGGACCGGCAAGATTTTTCAATCTACGCTTTTCTCGTAATTTGTAAAAGATTTTTGAAACCGATTGTGATACATTTGCTTGATTCATTTTGGCAAATAGCTTAATAAAACCGAGTTCACAATAACCGACTTTAAGGTTATGTTGCACGTTGTTATGCACTGTGAACCGACCTTAGGGACTTGCTTTTTTGCGTGGAACCGTCGTTCTTGTTTATTCTTCACACGTCAAACATAAAAGCGTGACTGCATTCTTGGGTGGACTGTTTTTGAGTTTTTAAAATTCAATGGTATAATGGAGGAAGAAACGTTAGTTACTAAACCAAATGTCCTGCAATTGGGTAAGCACATTGTATTTTGTTTATTACAATATATCTTGTAATCATAAGTTGTGGTTAAGTATTACAGCTTCGACAACTAGAAATTTCTACCAATTGTTGTTTTCCATTACGTTTGTCGTTTAAATTGGAACTATCGATACATTTTTTTGCAAAATTTAATGAAAAAAATGTAATCATGACTTCAATGCCTTTATAATTTTTTATGTATAAACAAATTTAAGATAAAATTGATTATATAATTTTATTGTTATTTGATTAGATATTTGAATAATTATGTATAATATGGTTTTCATTTGCAGTATGGGCATCTATAGCTTCAGTTGGATGGTATGTCGTGGGTGTAGTCCTTGTTTTAGCATACAGTTGGCCATACGTTATTGAAAAATATAGCAGTTGGAAAAATAAAAAGGACGAACATGAGTATGCAGAAAAATATCACAAAGGTATGGTTTTTCAGTTCTTCTGAATGCTTGCATATAATTTAATAAATTTGGTTATTTTAGTCTAAGATTGATTTTTATTCCACAGATCCTGATTTAGTCCATCAAAGATTGACAAAAATTGAAGAAGCGAGGCGGCGAATGCAAGAAAAATACGACAGAGATCTTGAAATCGCAAAACAAAAAGAACAAGAGGTAATTTTTCTTAAATATATTATACCCATTCATCTAAAATCTTAAAAAATTTTACCTCGTCACAAGATGTTCCAAATTTATGAATTGCTAACTTGAATCATTAATACTTGATTAGTATTCGTGTTCAATGTCCACCAAATTATGCTTATATGACATTTACATTAGCACGAAGGTCAATCATTTTTACGTTTCGTATTACAACAACATCACAATATTATAAATGTTTTTTCTGATTTTGTAACATTTTTAAAATAAAAATTTGTCATTAAACATTATTAATACATGAAAATATTATTTAAATTAACCCTGGGTTAGAAGTTATAACATCAATTTTGTTTTTACAGCTCAGAGAGAAAAAGTTACAAGAAGCTATAAGAAAAAGTGCAGAAATGGAAAGTGGTCACAGATTGGGAACGGCTAAAGATTCAACTGAGGAGGACCCAACGCATTCGAAGGCGTCAAGGTTGCGAAGAGATGGTATGTTAATATACATTTTAGAAATTCGAACAATTTATCGATAATTGAAAACTAATCATGAAATTGAAAATACAATTTCAAATGTTTTGACATATTTGGAATTGATTAAAATCTAATAATGTATCATTTTTGATCCAAGATTACAATCCGTTATCGGGGGGATCTGGAGTAAGATACCGACCCCCAAAGCGATCCTGTTGTGGATCTGGCAGAGGTGGATGCGGATAACACATTTGCACCGATTGTGTGTCACTGTGAACAGTGTAATTATAAATACCTTTTTATCTAATCAAATTCTAGGTGTCGTGGCAAAATTAAATCTTGATGAGGTATCTAAATTATTCAGTGCCACAATGTACAAATGTATGAGACACTAAATCAACGTGTATAAATCGATTTTGTTACCATTCAATTGTACAATTTGTGTGTATTTCATTAATTTATTCAATTGTACCGTTTTTTTCCTATTACCGATTACTTAAATGTAAGTGTACTTTACAAACTATAGATAAGATGTTTTATACTGTTGGTTTGTGCAACATCAAAAACTTGTTTATTTTATTGAGAAGTTGATGTTTTGCAAATTCATATTCCATTAGGTCTAAACTGATGCAAATAAAAAGCAATTTGACAAAAAAATGTCTCACAAATTTACAAGCCACATCTAATTTTTTTCAGATTGTGCGTTCAATTGATGTTTCTAATTATAAGGTTGATTCCGTTAATTGAATATTACAATAATTATTTAAATGCTCAAATACCTATGTTTCATGGTATTCAATTGACACCACTCCTAAGGTTCATTGATTTAATTCTATGGTACACCGCAGACTGGAATTCTATAGTTATGCGTGTGATGTAGGTATGGTCACGCTTATCCTAATATATGTGAAAGGGGGTGAATAGAATGCATTGTATGTGGCTATGTTATTGTAAAAATCTTCCTTACATCAGCATACGTTGATTGCAATCTGTTGATTAAATTATTCCCACAGCTCATTTCACATCAAAATCAAGATATTTTCATAATATTCTGATTTTTCATACAACTTTGTATGTATGTTCGAAAAAAGCCTCTCGATAATATATGAATTGGATTGCAGAAAAAAACGAATGAACGACGAAAATATAACGAGAGAAATAAATATTGCGCTCTGACGAAAAGCACATAGTTAGTGCTTGTTACCACGATATTGCGTGCATAAGCTGAGCACCAAGCTTAGATCGAATCATTAGCTCCTAACAGGTGCACCTGATCCGACTTTGCCTGGCTATGTTCCAGTCCGCAAATATATCTTAGCGAGTTGTGCCAGTGCCATTGCGATTGATAAAAATGTTCCATCTTCAATACCACTGCACGCTTCTTTTACTGAAATCTCAATTCGTATTATTTCATTTCTTATGAAAAACATTTCAAATGTTTTGTAAATATGTTCATTCCACGTTCATAAATAAGCATAACTTTTACTTTTATCTTTGAAAAGTGACACAGATGTATATGAATCGAAATGACCTTAATCAATGAAACAGTATGTTTGTCAAGTTTGGGGAAAAGTGCAAGTGCACGAAGAATGTAAAAAATGATGATTTGAGAAGACCGGAAGATTTGAAATTCAAATGAGATTCATTTACGTTTAATTACAAACAAAATTATATTTTTGACGTGCACAAGGCGCTATTAAATTCATGAATAATAATACCAATTCGTCGAATCTGATAAGCCATATGAGAATCAACATTGACGAATTAAAATAAGAGAACATCGATAACGTGAGTCATTTCGTGCATGAAATGCACCTCTCTTGAGGTTCGTTATGCATATTTGTGTCGCGAAGAAGACACGCGAAGGTTCACCGCAGATATGCGTACGAGGAAGCGTAGACGATCCGGGGCACCTGCTGAAACCACGCAGGTGTGCGCTTTTATAAGCATTACGCAATTTAGGCGGTTGCAATGCGCCTTGAATAATAATCTTGGCCCTTTGAGGCTACATTTGACCCGTCACACCCTTTTCACAAAAGGTGTAAAAAGTCAAATAAAAAAACTCAAATTGTAGTTAATGCATAATACAAATTTCAAAATGTATGTTTCAAATTTTTTTTATCATTTTCACTTTTCATTCAAAATAACCATATAATTAATGCATTCGATATATATGTTTCGTGCAGAGTTTTTATGCAGGAAGACATTTTTAATTTATACCGAATTTTTTGGACTCAGGTGCAGATCAAAGTGCAACTATGTATTGAAATTCGATACAGTTGTTATATTGAGGCAGACAAATTGCACTTGATGGGTCTGGATGCAATTCAATTAGATCGAGGTGTAATTGGTAAAAAAGAAATTGGCAGGTTCCATATAAGCAGTTTGCGTCTTGGCAGTGACAATTTAGATGCTATCGGTGCAGTCTTTGAAAATTTGGCGGCAAACAGGTGCTCTCGGATGATTTAGAACATTGCAGGTGAAAGATTTAAAATCCATGAAAAAGTAATTAAAAAATCAACGTCGAATGGAGGAGGGTTAATTTGAAAACATCATATCTTGATTCACATAAACTTTGAAGATGCTCGTTTGAAGCTGTTTTGAACGTTTGTTCGTGTTGTTTGAAATTTGATTTCGCAGAATGAGATGATTGTGGAGAATGAAAAAGCTGTGCCCATTCTCGTACACATTTTTCGTTTGAGCAAATCCGGGATACGTTTTCGCATACATGCAGCTACTGGCAGTTACCTTGACTTCGACGCTCGTATTTCTTTCTTTTTTCTCGTGCAGCCTTTCTTGAAGCTTCTGTGCCGCTTTGGCGAAGGAGCCCCCGTGCAGGCGAGAGGAGCCACCACATCGATGGCGGCGACCGATAAAATCTTGACGCTGCCAAAATACTTCTTCTTTCTCGTGTATCTCAAATACTTGACTTGGCTCAAGTACCGCGCGCCTGCTTTATTGAAGCTCATTTACATTTAGTTTTTCATTACTCCTTGATATCACTTCTTTCAATACACTCTTCTTATACACATATCACATTGATCATTCATGATCAATTTTTTTTTCCTCTGGCGTTCGCATTTCAGTATCGAATTCACATTTAATTTAAATAAAATGCGCAATCACAAAAAGGGTTTCAACATTTCAATATATCATTTAGAAAGTGTATAATTATACTTCTGATAAATAATAATTAAAACAAAATACTGTAGCTTGTTTTATAATCTAAAACATTGAGTTTTTTGAAGGAACAAAACAGAGTGAGTTGATGTATAATTTGATACAAATTAACTGAAGGCGTTAATTGATCAACGAAATTATAAATTTAAAGAACGAAAAAAAAAAATGTTGAGCGCCGCAGGTGCCTCGAATAGAACGTCGCTTTTTTATTAAGCAGACATGCACCTTATTCGCACACGTAAGATGTATGTTATCGCGCATAAGGCATCGATCCCTCGTCACCAGTGCGCCGATAGTATCGGCTCTTGAAAATCGCGTTTGCTTTCTCATTCGAATGAATAAACAGCGGAAATAATTGCGTGTGAAGATAACATTTCCATGTCAATCAATTCCGCTTTTTAACTTGCTTGCAAATTAATTGATTAAACTCTTTCATTTCAAGTTTGATAATATTTATTAACTTTTTCTTTCACTATCAATTTAGTCTTGACACGGTGCTGGAATTTGGAACGTTTTTTAAACGTCGACGAAAATTTGATGCCATTGAAATGAATTCATTTGAAATGTGTTTCAATGCTAAGAAGAAAAAATACCACATGTGCGCGGCATTTCACAAAGGTATCATTCGGCAATGAAACTCAAGACACTTGAATACATCGGAATATTAATATTATCATCGTGAAACTGCAAGGTATTGATAAAATGTATGGCACAAACATTCCGAACGAGTTATTAAGTATCTGAGTGTGATTAAATTTTAAACTGCAGAGCCCAAGATCTTTCATTCGCTTTATGCCTCAAGTATTATTTCGACCAATAAAAGTGCATCTTAATGATTAAAGTAGTTAATTATCATTAAGGTGATAATAAGGGAGTTAATCAGAAAATGCTTGGATAAATGTACAACTTATTTATTGTGACTTATGAATTAATAGGGGCTGTTCTGTTGAATCGATACATTGTAGGAAATAATTGTTTCTAAAAATAATCATTATACAAACGGTACTTAGTGAATATAGGTTTACAGTGTTATTCATTTGTGCCATTGTTATTTACCATGATATTTCGATTAGTTATTTATTGACAGGCACGATTCACGCATGATTTCCGTCAAATATAACAAAATTCAAGTCTCTTTCTCTCTCACGTTCTAAGGTTGAAAGTTAACTATGCATTTAAATGGTTTAAAAATAATTTCATTCGTTAGTTTAGAAGCTTTGATTGAAATTCTTTGGAATTTTTTTGAATCACACTTGGAAAAGATAGACGGTAAAATTTAGGTACATTATAGTTACCCTGACTACTATTCGATTTTTTTTTTCATCATCTAATATTTTCGAGTGACAATTCATGAGATTTCCAATGAAAAGAAAAACAAGATCGGTGCATTCACGTCAACGAGATCAGCGTTTGTTTTCAAACTGTATACCTTAAAGTTTATTGGTACATCGAGATAATGATTATATTATGTTCAAACTCGAAAGAATGAGATGTCTTTTGGCACTTGATTGACATTTAGGCGTAGAATATCCATACATCTAGGTTTTACGAAAATAAATATCCTTTGTCAACGAAACAGCGAGAAAATAAATAATCTGACGGTAGCCTATAAGCAATCCGAACATCTTTCATTCGTCTAGCTGATAAAAAATATCTTACAATGTACAACAAATTACTTATAACCAAATGACAGAAACGCTCAAAGTATCACATTTACACTTTTTTTTATAGTTGTATGGCAAGACCATTTCAGTCCTCTTTTTTTTTCCTCAGCTTTCCTTCCGTCTGGATAGTCTTTGAAACCATGTCCACACAAGACTCCAATGAATCCTTGCAATTGTCCGTTTCTCCTTCGCTTTTGTCGATGATTTTACCCAAGGTCATGATGTAACTGCAAGCGATCCTCAGCACCGAGAGTTTCGAGAGTTTCTGGTTGTGGGAATAAGCAGGGATGGCACGTCTGAGTGTGTCGAAGGCTGCACTGATGGTATGTACTCTGGTTCTTTCTCTGGCGTTCGCTTCTATCCTTCTTTCCCTGGTCATGTTCTTATAGTTCCTCTGTTGTCCAGGTTGATGATGTCTCGGTTGCTGAGAGTTGGTTGTTATTTTGCAACTAGACGTTTTAGGAGGCATGGAAGGACTATTCGCAATTGTTCTAGGATGACTCGACAGAGGAATCGCAACGGAACAAGAGGAACTGGACGAGACTGATGACATAGACGAAGACAGGGAAAAAGGCACGGCTGGCCTTTCAAAGTCGTTGTTGACTGCAGGATGAGAAGGAACCCTGGGTGGGTACGATCCCCGCAGGACCAACGACAAAGGTTCCTCTTGCAACCAGACCTGGTTCGCTGACTCGTAGCTCGCAGGACGGTAAGGCACCGGTTCCACGTGTTTGCGCTGTTCCCTCCTCTGCAGTACTCCCCGGGACTTGAAAACACTTTTAGGAACATCGTCTCTGAGCCTGGACTGGGCCTCTTCCTCCCGTTTGATATCCAACGACAAATTCTGAGCCTCTTCTGGTTCCGAGGTACTTGAAATCAGAACCGATGTTTCGGTGTCGTCGGCTTTTTCTGGCAACTCATCCGGTTTCACTGAAACTGGCTGGGTCCTCTTGGAAGGGCTGACGTCACTCCAAGGTCTGAAGGGGCTGGCACCCTCGGACCTAGTTTCCTCGTCGCAGATGGACGCTTCCGTTTCATAGCGCCTGCGCTTTTTCAGAGGCCTGGCATCTGTTTCTTCTAACTTCCTGGGTTCCACTAATTTTCTTTTGTTCCTCAAGGAGGATATGGTCGTGACGTTGACTTCCACGCTGTCTTCCGACGCCGAGGGGGAGTGTAGCCCGGATAAATCATCCTCGTCTGCGCCACTGCAGAAGCCAGCGTCTCTCTCTGAGTCCGGATCCGTCATAGTGCCTGCTAAAACATAAACATTGATTAACTCGTTGAAAGTGTCAAGCGTACAACTCTTGCTCTAACTCTTGCACTGTTATGATTGGGATTTCCTAAACAGCTGGCAGCCGGAAAGTTTCGCAAAAAAAAAGTGTCGGGCCATCTGTCGGAGAATCGAGCGGATTGAATATTGCGACCCATTTTGTTTATCAATCGGATCTACATTTGAATCGGTCAAGTTTGTCACCAACGACTGATGGGGCTATTAATCAAACAGGTGGCGGATGACTCATTTGTTAGTCGTGTGTTTTCTTTCGGCGCGACGATTGTTAGTCATAAATGGAAGGGTGGTGCGCGGAATGGCAAATGGCAACGTATCGTCTGTCTGCGACGACAGCTTGCGCGAATGGTTAATTAGTCGCAACTGGACGAGCGATAGCAGACGACTAGGTTCTTCCGGTTCGGAAGCTTATTCCTATGCCCGCACAACCTCGACCTCGCTTTCCAAACAAGTGTTTCGTAATTTGCTATACTTAGGTGTGATTAAACTTGATGTCATTTGACACGTTTTTATGACCGGTTCCGGTTGTAAAGATAAACTGGAACGGTTATTGAATTTAATGAAAGCGGAGGTAGGAAGGGACATATGGGTAATGAATTCCTCTCTGTTTAAGTCACAAGAATTATGCCGAGTTACATGTTAAGTATGCATAGACGCGGGTCAGGTGCCACCGCCACGCCTTTGCGCTTCGTTACACCGACCCCCTTTTTGCACTGATTAACAATGATGGCTCAATTTTGATTAATGTCGAGCAAATTGTTTGAAACAAAAAAAGAAAGGTAATTACTTAATCTTCGAGGTTGATATTCCGTCAAGTGAATGAAATTAAAAATTAATTGCCGTGATTGTAAGTTGTTAATGAAATTGAAAAGTTGAATTCTTTTGCAGAATAAGGTTTCGAAAAGATAGAGTGTGCATTGTGAAAACGAAATTCAATGTTGAAGAGATCGTGCGATAAGCCGAAATATATTTGAGACCTGTTATTTTTTTTATTTTTTTTACGAAAAAGAATCCGAGCTTCTGCGAAATCCGCTTGGAAATAGCGATGCTCTTTAAAGTTTGCACTGAAACTGGCCGAGACAAGGACGAGCGTTAACACAAGTTAGTTACGATGTGGAGGCGGCGGGTCAGAAGCGAACCGCCTTCCCTTTGAATGCTCATGGGATGCGGAACGCATGGCGCCAGCCAGATGTTCACAGCACGCTCTCAGAAAATGTTGTGTCATTGTAACCAACTTTTATTTGCTTATTTTTTTGTTCGTTTTTCTTTTCTTGGCATTTCTAACTAACAATATTGAATTAAATGTAAAATAAAAAATGCGTTCCAATAAAGTTGGTGAATAGAAAGCAAAATGTGTGAGTGAAAAATAATAAATGAAAATGAAGAGTTGTTGAGAAGATGAAGTTGAAAAAAAATCGATCACGACAAAAGACGGTTGAATTTAAAACTCGAGGAAGAGGAATTGTGCAGAATGTCGAAGGAACGCTCGCATTTAAAGAGTCGTACATTGCAGCATAAATAATGGGCAAGATATATCTCGGAGTTCGCTTGACTCATGCATGCATACGTGCGCGCCTTTTTATATCACGTGCGACGCGACTCTTGGACGGATGAGAGAAAAATAGAGTCGACGCAGGTTCCGCTCGGTCACCAGCTGTGACGATGCAAGCTAAGATTCGACGCCGCACTGTCGCGTCATTCATCCCCCTCCAACTTCAGTTTCGCGTGTTTTCAAACGAGCTCATGAAAATCATCGTAATTGTCCTACTCTCATACATTATTTTTCTTATTGATTGATACATATACATTTTTTTTATTAACAATACTTCAATTTTGTCATCATAACTGCATGTCTTGTAACAAGTCTTTTTAACAATATCAACAAGTTCAACAATGAAAAAATTTGTTTAAATAAATTTAAAAAATTTGCAAAATATAGAAGAAAAAATTTATGTTAGTTTTGTTAATTTATAAAAAAATGAATTAAACTGAAATGATTCAAGTATGATTGGAATATTTATATGAGATAAAGTATAGGTTCAAGTAATTGACAAATAGGAATCCTGAATACATATGACAATTGCGTCTCGTAAAGCTTGTCGCGCCCGATTTAAACGTAACGTCGGTGGGACAATAATGCGATGACGGACGTAGAGAGACGATGCACACGTGTGGTATACAACTGTACGGAAATAGGTTCGCCTATGTATTTTGCACTCCATGCTATCCCAACGAAAGAACCTAAGTTGATAACACGAGTTTCGTGTTGCAGCAATCCCACAAACACCTGCGATACCGTTTTCACGCTTTGCAATCATTCGATCGAATTACTAACAAGAAACTTCAATCAGCCACAAACGATATAAACACACTAACTAACACTTTTTCTCTGACTTTTTTCCGCAATGCTTTTTGATCGCAGATCTAACATCTGTTGGATTTTTCAAAACAAATTAAACTAATAAACAACAATTGTGGCATTTTACTTTTTCTTTGGAAAAATGTTACAATTTTAATTAGGATGTTGGGACACGTGGGTAATTAGCGGAAAAGGGTGGTTTGCGAGGACATAATTCCGGTCATCAATTAGGCGCGCGCGGCTTTCTGAGTCGACAAATAGCAAAAGAAGGAAAGCATGCATTACAGAGCCACGCAGAGCGCAAACACGAAGAAACAGCGTGCGCCGACAAATACTAATGAAGCGCGCAGCTGCTCTCGATAAATGCGCGCGCGTGATAACGAAGGACGACGCGCGGAATATCGTTAACGACAGTGTTATGTTTATTTGACGAAATGTCAGCGTTCGCTTCATAAATTATCCTGCATCCCGTGAGAGAGCACAAAGCCAACCAGTCTTGTTTGTTCATTTACAATCATGCTATTCAATTATCCCACTTCTTATTTTTTTTATCAAGAAACAATGTTTACTTTCGTTATCTTTCAATTTACTTAATCTCACAAACAGTTTATTTTTAAGTTTACAACGCCCAGATCGAACTTTTATTGACAAATCATTTATTTTTTTATAACGGATATCAAAAAGAAGTTTAAAGAATGTTTCCAAAGTTGTCTATCAACTTTTACCAGCAAGTTTAGACATGTTGAAAGATTTTAAAAATAATATACTATAGCTGTGTATTTTGGAAGATGAAAAAACATTTGGATCAAGTTTTATAAGAATTTGGATTGTCTTGAGTCGCAAAAACTGTTTGAAAAATATACATCAATGGAGCGTTTGAGTTCACCCCTCATCTGGGTTATCGCGCCACTGAACTTGCGATTCATAAAAGCGAGCGAAAACACAACATCGTCGATTCGTTCTTGTCAGCGGTGGAAGTTGATATCAATGTATACATCGCAAAAAAAAAACTTTTCGTGTAAATTATATTCAGATTGTGTCTGTGTCAAAAGTGTCTTTCTCTTTCTTAATTTCAGCGATTTGTACCTTTCTGAGCGGTTCTAGTCAATCTGGGTCATTATCATGGATTAACAAATTTTATCCAGACTTTAGTATTTGAATCTTTGATTGATCAAGGAGTGCCTTTTTTTATTTCAAATAAGTTAGATTGAATTTTTTTTTCCTTTCCGTTGATGAATAATTTTGAAAGACGAGTCTAGGGATTCAATTATTCTACATACGGTAGAGACGATTTAAAATATTTGACGAGGCAGGAAATAAGTTATGAGGCTTTATAAATTAACATCAATCTCACCTCGCGACTGTTGATGCATTCAAATCTTGTTTTTATTAGACTAATCGATCTGATTCTAATCTAATTAACAACTCTTAATTTGTCAAACTCGGTTTTTCATCAATCCATGATGAGATACAAAACACTTTTTGTGAGACTGTGGAATGAATATTTAACTTTTGCAAATTAGTATTGCGTTTATCTTGCTTGGCCGAAAGTCGTGCGGTAAATAAAAGTTGGATTTTTTTTTGTGCCCTGCAGGTAGCAGGTGTGACAGGCGAGACAACTTTCGCGAGAGCACACAGGTGAGCATACAAAATGTGTCGTGGGCTACGTTTTTGCTGACGAAAATAAGTATCGCGAGCAAAGAGTTTTTTCTAACTCTGGTTCCAAAAATAGTTATCGGTTGTTAGGCGATACACGCGTCAGGTTTTAAAAGTCACTTCGACCTAAATTTGACACTAATAACCGGAGAAGTCTACTTAATTCGACAGACAGATGTATAAGCTTGAAAATTTTGTGACGAAAAGTCACTTAAGTCAAGTGGCAAACCAAACGATCATCAAACTTAAAATTCCATTCCATTAAAATACAGTCATTTTTTATTTGAAGCAGCACAAATGGTATTTACCTTATTTCTTTTTTTTTGTTTGTTTTCCATTGGAAATGAGATTTGTTATACTCGAGCGAATTAAAAGAGTCCATTTGTTTTGTGAGTTTAGAAAATGGTAATCGATTCGAATTCGATTGGAACTTTTTGCAACTTGAGTGTAATGCAACTCGGCAATCGCCAAGTTGAGAGCGTGTGAAACGTGAACTATGTAAGTGTTTATCAATTGCATCGCGGTGTGCGGAGACCTTTTCTTGTTACTTTTACGCCTTTTTTGTGCGCGGCTTCAATTTTTCGATCAGTCTGGGAAAAAGACGTGTTCATTAATGTAGCACGTATCTGAAACGGCGGCCAATTAAGATTTCACCGGCGCGACATATTAGCGGTCGAATTCAACGGCAATTAAATCAATTTCATAACGCAATTGATTCGAGAATAAAAATCATCGACAAGGGACAATAAAAAGCAGTTTCACATCGGATGTGTGTCAGCGAATGTAAATACGAACTCCTTTTGCAATTTGAATGACATGTTGCAAGATGTTGGACTTTGGAAATTGCACGAAATAAAAGAACGAGGAGAAAAAAATATGATTGAAAATGAGCTGGTTGCGCAATGTAGGAAACGCGATTGCGATGATAGTTCAGAGGATAATCTAAGCAACAGTTTGTCCGTATATCGATTGCGTTCGATTTAGAGCTTCATTTTTTGACCCAACCGATCGTTACACTTAATAATTGTCCAACTTGTTGATGTTTAGTCTAATCCTTGTTTGATATTTTTAAATTTACTTTTCACAAGTCAACATCATCAATAATCCGAATGAGATAATGTTTGAATCTGTTTTTAAACTACCAAAAATTGAGTATTATCAAAATCAATTTGAACGTTTAACCCTTTTGAATGAAGTTCAGAAATGTTAAGTGTTGCGAAAATACTATCTGTTAGGATATTTAAAATGGAGCGCGCGCGTTTGAAATAAGTGAAATTGAAAGGACGATTAGATGAAATTTGAGGATCGAGTGTAAAGTTGGCGAGATGAATAGAAAGTTTGGCATCGGGGAATTTGAATTCATTGATACGACACGGTTTGAGTGGATGAGTAGATCGGATTTGAGATATCGATCTGGTTGGACGTGGAAACCAGTTGATTGCAGGAAAAAGCGTGTGCGATTATTCGAAGCTCGTGCGAAAAAAGTTGTAGGGGAGGCGGAAAAGGGATTGAGTGCGATCGGAAAAGAGATTCGGTGGAGCGCGGTTAAGGGGTCGTTTGTTGAGCGTCGATTCGGCGCCGCCGGTCTACGGCGCGACCCACGCTGGCGCCGCCGCGCCCGCTCCGTCTCTGTCGCTCGCACTCGTTCGCGTTCGACCGCCCATCGCCAACTCGTTCCTTTAACCTCCGCTCTATCCTCCCCCCGTTTCGACATCCAGTCTCCTCTCGGCGTGCCACTACTACTCTCTTTCTCGTCCGGCTGGCGCCTCTCATGACAATAATTATCATTCCGCATTTTTGACCTCTCTTTCTCTCTCTACCACCCGAAAGCAGTTCCGTCTCATTTTCGACGCTCCACCAGAATTCCAACCACCACTGAGCTTTCAATCGCGCCGACTTGCTTTCCACCCCTCTACACCCCTGCCCCCATACACATAACCTTTACCTACTATTAGACACCACAGGTATAGCTTTTTTCAATTCCAAACTAGGTTAACGCTTTCACACAACGTCGAACCGCCTTCGACCATCAACTATTTTCCAAAATAACTATTCTTTATTTATATTACTCAAATATAACAATGTTTCAATATCTTTTATTAGAAATTGATTGCTTTTTCTTTTGTTTCTTATATATACACCAACCCACACACGGGAGTCATTAATCCATAGTTGTTACCATTGATGAGCTTCAATGGTTAATTACGAGCAAACCTGGCCATTATTTCGAGGTCCTCAGTAATTAACAACGGAAGCCGAATTGTAATTATTGGCGCGTCAGAGATTCATGACTAAAGCCCGGTAGTTATTACCGGACAGGTATTGTGAAATCGCACGCTGTCGTATAGCGCAAGGTCGAGCCTCGCATTATGACAATTACTGTTCCTCAAATTACGACTTATGACTATGCTTCTTCGTCCCCCTTTTACCAAACTCCAAATTACGTCAGTTTCACGCCTACGATCAAGAACTAACCTTTTCCAATCTTTCTCAAATTCTTTTCATACTGCACACTTAAAAATATCTCTTGCAAATGTCTTTTCAACTTGTCGTCTTCTTCTTCTTCGCAGATGTTATTCCAACGTCTTATCAAATGTTTTTGATACATTTGTGCCTATCACAAACTAAAATTGAAAAAAAAAGAAAAAAAAATCATCTCAGATTTATTCTGACCCAATAAATTATGCAATATCTCATTTTGAAACAAAAGTGAACTCGACCCAGAGTTAATTAAAATGGATAATTTATTTCAAAGTAATATCATATGAACGTTTGGTTCTTGCCGCTGATTTACGGCGAGTGCAAACAACAGCGAGTCTAAGCTGATAAACTGGGCGCGTATAAAGAATCGAGTGTCATAGTCGGCGGCGGCGGCGGTGGCGGTGCGCACACGCTTAGATTCGATTTCGCGTGATATGCATCTCGCACGTTCATAAATAATACAAAAGAGCATGGCTCAACGCCGTCATAATGAAATAACGGCGATTTCATAAAAGGCGCGCGGTGCATTTACGCGCGTAACGAGCCGCACGATGCGACAGCCCGCTGATCGGATAAGGGCCGGCCCGCGCTCTGCATTCAAACGCTTCGCTGCGTCCGCGAAATGCTTTGACGCGCTTCTACTCTCATCTTCGTTACGTCCATTTCACTTCAACTTTATTTTTACTTTTGTTTCTGTTTCGCTAGTTGGTTTCCTTCTCAGAGCCTTAATTTAATCATCCTTACAATTTCCATTTCATCAGTCATTAATTTCACCTTTTGGTCATCTTATCTCTATTACATCTAGTTACTCTCAAGATTTGCTTTTTATAAATCTTTTATAAACGTTCTAAAACATTCAACTCAAAGTTAATCGTTTAAATTTTTTGAAATTACATTCGACGGTTTGATGTTTCATTTGATTATTTGTTATAGTAAGCATAATAAATAAAACATCCAGAGACGAGATTGCTTTTAAAGTTTTGTTTGGATCTTAATTAACCTCCGCGCTATCTGCAGAGGTGTTGAAAAAAAAGTGCTCCACGGGTCATTAGTAAAACCGCAGTAAATCATAAAATCACTTTGTTGAAAAACACCGCGGAATACGATAAATCGTAAGCTGTCATTGCCAAGTAATCTTCAATCTTGCCGGAGGTGCAACTCTTAAGTGTGATGGTGGTGCATGGCTGAATGTGTGCACACGCGTATTATAACGTCATCCAGACTATTTAGACTCTTTTTCGTGCTTTCGCCTTTTGAATATTTTACGCGTCTTAAAATTCGTCAGTTTATTGTCTTTCGACTGAACTTGTAAAAACTTGAATGACGTTCAATACACCCATTTAAAAGTGAATCTGATAATTCGATAGCGAAAGAAAAAAAATTGTAAAAAAGTTTTTACTCGGGGAAGAATAAAAGTAAAACACTTATGACGGTACAGGGCAAAAAGTTGGAGTGCTATTCATCATGGACTTGTAAATTTGATGGAGCACCGATCAAAAACAAGCGGCACTCATGAAACAAAATGTTGAAGCTGATCCCAATCATAACAGTATGAGCGCGATGAGACCCAGCCAGCACCAATTGTTAGAAGTCAAATTCTTGAATTGCGCACTTTGTACTGTGGATGGATTCTAAATTTAAAATTCGCGCGAACACAAAAACGGGACTTGTAACAATTTGTGTCTAGACAAGCTGGACAGGGTCCAAAAATCGTTCAAACGAAAAAAAATCACCTTTGGTGAAAGGCGGAAGCTCACTATTAACTTCCAAAAGTTGTCTGGGCATCGTGTAAGTTGGGTCCAACTTCAAATCCGAAGCATCCGTTTGAAGTTGAGTAAAGTTGAAAACTGGTCCAGTATTGGGTATGAGTAATGTTTTTGAAATCCAATCGTAATCCCAAAAGTTGTCACAAAAACAAGTAACGTCTGCACACAGCGCGAAAGGTATTGTCACTCGGAGCGAGAATCGGTTGGGTGTGAGCGGCTCGGCGCTTCGCAGCGGACTGACTCTGAGATGAGGACGGTCGGTTCGTTAAGCGGGCGCCAGCCGCTGTCGGTGCGTCTTGTATTGGGATTCGGGCGCCGTTGAACGGCCCGAGAGAGCGTGATCCCACGGTGCGAGTGCTCCCGTGCGTGTATAAGAGCGTGTCCCTGCGCTGTTCCGCGTTGCAGCAATCAGAAACTGCGCGCCACCGCGAGGTCGAATAATGTATCAACGCCGCTCAAATTTACATTCGACCCCCAAAAAAACGACCTCAAAACGACGCGCTTTTTCTCACGAGCACCATCCGAGCCCAATGCCTTTTTCGGACTCTTCCTTTTTTCCACCGCTCCGATTTGACTTTTTTTTCTCTCTCTCTTTTTCATTCTCAGACTCTTAATTGCTGAGATGGCTCATGTCCGATTCAACATGTCGATTCAGATGAGGTGTTTCGTATTCGAAGAATTAATCAAACTGATGGTTAGTCGTACCTCATTTTAATTTCGATTTTAATGGTAATTAAAACATTCAATTTTTTACATTTCTTTTTCCAGTCTTCTTTTTTTCAAAAACAAACCACCATCCTCGAGATGGCACTTTCAAAAGTATTTCTACTCTCTGAGATATAAAAGTGATTATTCAATGATTTCGTCAAAGCTAAAGAGCAATTGATGTTTTGATTGCAGTTCTAATTAAGGACATGTGTCTTAAAATTCTATTTAGACACTTCACAAGATCCAATTTTAACTCTCCCACATTTGCCATCCGTGGGTCGCGGCCAGACCCACGGAAGTTTTTACAACAAATCTTTTTTTTCTTCTTCTTCTTATACCACTTTGCAGATATTTTTATGCCAATAAAAATTAATTCAATTACAAAACCTGCAATCATAGAGAAAAACTTGATCGATAAAAGTGTACGAAGATTTTGTGTTACGGTGAATTTATAGTAAAAGTTACGTCATTGCGATCATCCGGCTCAAAACTTGTATCAGACATTCATTTAGTTCAAGACTAATGGAAGTTACTTAAAAATTGTTGATGTTCTATTTGCAATTATCAGACGAGCTATAAAAATGATGTATACCATAAATACGAACAGAAACACCCGATAAAAAAGGGACAACTGAAGAATCACGAGATAATGTGTCTGATTTTTTTTTCTATCGCAATCAACTACGCATTATGTGTACAATACATTTCAAAATGTTGTGATTTTAAATTAATAATTTTGCATTGTCATTGAAATAATTTTCACAATCAACATTTTTTATAGTTCGCATTTTGGGATGTATAGAGTCTTTTTATTCATCTTTTGTTTGTCGAACTGAAAACGTTATATTTGCATGCTTGAAACTAAATGAAAATTAAAGTAAAAAGAAAATGATTGTCTAATACAAAAAAATGGCATTTGTTTCATGTATATGTGGAGAGTATTTGTCCTTGCTTTATCAAAGCTACGTGAATGATTTATCAGATAAAATTTGATCAAATTGTTTGATTAATTTGTGCGAGTGTTTTTGTTTGTAAAAATTTTGGGCGCAGTGGTATACTAGATCATACATCGTAGATGAGCAGAAAAAAGGGGAGACAGCGGCGACTATCGGGTCCGTCGGACATCGTGGCGGACTTACCACGAGTATCCGACAGAACGGCGCCAACATCTCCGTCCGGCCGGACTGGCTTCGACTTTGCCTGTTCTCTCGGCCGCTTTGTTGAGAACATCAGATCAGTGATGCCGTCTCACTTCTTTTTCGTGCTCGCAGAGATTCGCGCAGGATAATATCTCGCCCAACAAGAAACATGCGCTAAAAATCTCGATTGGAATTTTTTCTGAAATTTAAATTACATTTTTGCCCTGTCCTTTCGGCTGAATAAATTTTTACAACCGCTTAGCAAATAAAATGAAATTGTTTTCTTTTTCCATTTGATACCTTTTTTCTCCTCATTTTCCCCGATTGATGATCCTGAAACAGAAAAAAATAATGTTTTGATTAAAAATTTATGACTCGAGATAAAAGGCCGGAAGGTTGTTTTTGTTTTCGAAACGAGGGGGAGTGAATGAACTATATTCGGTGCGAAATAAATCGCTGAGTGAATCATGCAAAATGAGATACGTATGTGCACATCCGCAGATTGCGCAGTTTCTTTTCCGTAAGCTTGTGCTAACGTTCTAATAATACGGAGTCCTCTTCGTTGAAAGCGGAAGTCGCTCGACAGCTGGTATGCTTGCGGCAAGGAAGCTAACCCGATATAAACGACAAAACGCGACCGAGGCAAGTCCGATGTGAAACCGCGAGTACGTGATTTATGATTGGTAGCCGCTGCCTCTTATTAATAGAACGCCCATTAAAAAATCATTTGACAATTCAATCAAGATACATTCAAGCCAAGAGTTATACAATTTTCTCAACACTACAAAATTATCTTGGACGTAAAAAAAAGAAACTGCTTACAAAACCAATATTTTTTAATATCACTTTGCTATTGAAATTCTCATTCAGAAGTTGTTGATTAAGAGAACACTTTTGTAGGGTCGAAAAAGTTGTCAAACATTGGGGCACGTGCACTTTTATTTGTAAACAGGAACAGTAACCGATTTTCCATCAAAATGTGTCATAAACAATGTACATCCGTGTTCATGTGCAAAACATATGCAACGTACGTACACGAGAAAGTGCACAAAAGCCATCTGCTTGTTGACAATGTTCCACAGTGCGACTGTCGATGGCTACGACTAATTGGTGAAGTGTGCGGCAGATGAATTGCTCCTCGAATTCGAAAGTCGAAATAATTATTTTTCAAACAAACAGGAAGTTATAATCAATTTATCATATACATCTCACGCAATTCATATAATGAAGGAGGGGGGGAACATTTAAAAAAAAGTGCAACTTTTTTTGTTTATTTTTTGAAAAACGATTCAAAAGGTATGAGGTGAGATAAAAATGCATCTGGTCGGAGGAAAAATTTATGATCTGTTGAGGCATTAAAATCATAAAGATCGATAACAAGATAATCCAAAACCACGATGACGCCACATGGAGAGCATTGATAGGGCAAGTTGAAACAGTAGCAAATAGGTTTTCGTGGGGGGGGTTGCGGAAACAAGGAATGGAATTACGCGTGGGGATCCCCTGTCGGGTATTAGTCTGCACCATCTCGGCAAATATCTGCCAAACACATGCGCTGATAGGGGCTTACTGGCTCACTACGTGTCGACCAGATGTTTCAAAAGTGCGACGAAATTCCCTAAAGAGTATACTGCCGGCTGTTTGCCGCAACAGCTCTCTGCCAAATCCGATATCGTACTTGTGTTTTCAGCCTGCGATACAATATCGAGATTAATTTTTCCGATAAAGCCCAGCATCACTTGTTCCTCTAATTTATGGTAATTGATGTGAATGAAATGCAAAAAACAAAAACTCTCAACTTGCCAATCAATCGTATCAATTTATCAGCTTGAATAGATGTTTCAGCAACTTTTTCGACATTCAAATGATATTCAAATTACGCTTTGAACTTGGAGATTGATGGTCAAATTCGAGTACTTCACAGAGAGACCATTTTTCTCGAACAAATCATAAATTCATATTTTTATGACTGTTTGACTGTGGGAAGTCAAACAAAGACTAAACAAGGAGGCATGAAATTAGATAAAAGCGTAGTTCAAGTATTTCGAGTCTGACCTCAGCTGTGTAATAGATGGCACATGCACGCCACAAGGCACTGCTCTTTTGCAACCCTAGGAAGCAACTACTCTGTTGTCATGCTGTGACGTGTCCTAGAGATTATCCCGCACGTGTAAAACAGTCGCTCCGAATTACGATCCCTCGCCTCCATCACGCCAGCAGTCGCTTATACACTAGAATGCAATATGGCACGTTTACTTGGACAAATTATGGATCCCCCACATTTATTAATTTGTAGCTCTGTCGTCGTAATATATATGTATATTTTTTTTCCTTTCTTCCTAATCCTCTATTCTTGAGTTTGTTCATTTTTCATTGAAATTAGTCCACGATTGAAGAGAATATTTGTTTATAGAATATTCAAAAGGTTTGATTTCTAGTGTACATTTTTCATCAGTACTTTATCGAGGTGGGTATAAATAATTGATAGATTAAAATAAAGCAAATTGAATGGTGAATTATGTTTGATTTATGAGATTTCTTGTGTGTCGTATAAGTTTCTTATTTTTTTCCATGAAAAGTCATGTTTTTTCCGCCGTCATGTGTTTGATATAAAAAAGCATCTGGAAGAAAATTCAAAAGAAACTTAACAGTTCATAAATGGGCAAACAAAAGAAGGAAGGTTTCCCGGGAGGACACACTCTTTGATGCAAACAGTCATCTTTTTTCCCTTCGACTGCGGATTGTTATTTCAACGAAGGCGCATCGCAAGTTCGTCGTAATAAAATCCCGGTTGGAACATATGTTTTCCGGGAAATGATTACGTCTGCAGTGCATTTCCTAAGTCGTATCTTTTACGGTCCTTTGAACAAGACGAACGCGCTCGTGAAACACATGACGTGCCAGTCGTCATATATAATACAGATACCAAGAAAGAGTCCCCAAACTTTTCCTTTCGTTAAGACAACTTTTAACACTTGCTTCAACAGCCAGACCCACAGTTAAATCGCCTGCATTGTATTCCGCAGATGTTCTTACAGAATGTAATGCAACTTAAATTTGGATCGAACTTAGAAGAAAAACAAACAGCGTTTAAAAACCATTCAATAGAGAATTTGGTATAAATGAATAAAGCTTTTTAAGGTACATTCAATTAAAATGGAATATACCATTTTTTGTTATCAAATGTTCGATCAGGACCAGAATGACAGTTTGATAGGCGAATCGAATAAATTCGCATAATTTCTGGCACGTCGAACTGGTTTTTTTCCCGTTCTTCAAGTATGTCTCACGACGCAGGTCCCAGTCATATGGTTGCGGAACAAAAGAATCATAGACTGCCCGCAGAGTTCTGGCGCCTACACGTCGATAGCGCTTAGTCGGCACACCTGTGCTTCGCAACAATTTTCCATATCCAAGCTATTATGATGGTCTATTTGGTTGGATGTACCGTTGCATCTCTTTTAGGACATCGATGACTAACAGATTTTTTCCATCGGATTATCGTCCAGAGAAAAACTGTTTTGGACCTAAAAAAACAACAACAGCATACTTATGACCATTTAAAAAATGTCTTTGTGGATTCTTCTTTGGGATCACTATGGAATATTTGTTTTTTGTTTGAGTTTTCATTAGAAGATGAAAAAAGATTCTGCATTCCGAAGTCGGGCGTCCTTTAAACATTTTTTCAACGTTTTATAACCTTTTTTCAATGCTATATCATTTGAAGGTGTAATTGTAGGTGACAAAAAAATGGTAAATTACTAATTCGTTCCACTTAGAAATTGATTATAGAATAATTGGTGGAGATGTATGGTTGTTGTAAAAATTTGTGCGACCACTGTAATTTAGCTGAAAAAAAGGAGGCGTCTTCTTCGTAGTGTGGGAAAAAGTTTTCAAGCGACATATAAAAGTCGAGGCTGGACTATAAAAAAATAAAAAGGGATTAGAGGTTTTGAGACAAGTAGGCGCGATTACCGAAGCCATGGCCGAAAAATAAATTAAGGCCGTGGCGAAGGACGCGGGCGCAGGTGCGCTCCCAGGCTCCGGCGCACCTGTAACACTCTCGACAAGGCGGTCCGAAGTCGACTCATTATTTCCATTATGGCACGAATGGTCCGCCACTTCCAGTATCATAAGCCTTGTCTCCTTTAAGAAAGTGGCCTATCTACGATTTTTTTTTCTCCGAGATCCAATGATCCGCTTTGGGTTCACTCAACCGTGTGACATAATCTTTAAAGTCTACAAACGATTTGACAAAATCTAAACGAAAATTAATCTCCGGGTATACATCAAGCAAATGACAGTGCATGAAACCAATTATATATGCAACTCAACACAAAATTTTATGCATTAAAAGTTCAATCCAAAATTCAATCCTCGATTCAACGAAACAAAAACAAATAACAAATTTTGAAAACAACAAATGATCCACGATATAGAGCTGAAAATTTGCCTAGACCCGTGCAGGTGTCGAGGAGTTGTAAATTTCTAGCAGCCCGCCCCCAAAGGCATCAAATTTTTTACGTCTTTGTTGGTTCGAATATAATGTTCATGTAAACGTGTATTCAAAACCGAAATAAATTATTTATTATAAAATTCGTATCACACAAGAAAGAAGAGATTTTTATCCGCTTGACCTATTAATCAAAGAACCTGTCCATTGTCAAGAGGTTTTCTGTAGTGTCAACTCATCTCTGATGACTGAAAACAATGATTTTCCTGTCATTTTCGGCGCTCCAAGTGCAAGTTGCAAAACAACAGGACAGAACAATGCGCGTGAAAAATGATACTGCGCCTGTTAGAACGAAAGTTATTCTCAAATCCGATGCTAAAAGAAATGCTGAACAAGTTGTTGATTGGTCATGCCAGCGCAGACAAAACGTCCCGAGAGACAGGTGCATTCATTGGAGATACGGGTATCGGTTACAATGCTCAGCGAGATGGACACTGTCCCGACAAGTATCTCGTCGTCTCTGGACCCCGGGCCTTTATTATTGTCCAGGCAAGATTTACACCCCGCTTACCGGAAACTGATTTATACGACGTGATGCTGCGCGCTCATATTGCTTTCCACTTCCAAGTGAAACACACTGCTCCTCTCTTTTATTTTATTGAAACAATTGACCTTAAAGAAACATTTCACTTTTCCCATCATTCATTTTTATAACAATTTTTAAAGTCCACTAAAAGTCGAATATCTTTTTTTTTTATGTTAATTATATTTATTGATAAAGAAGTTGCAATGTTAATGAATTGATATTGAAAACCTGGCATTGTTATTGGAGAATTGGATGAGCATATAATGAGAGACAGGAATCTATATTGTTAAGCCAAATGTCCGTGATGTCTGTCGAATTGTGACCATTCGTGAACGAGCGCACACAGGTGCCACTTGGTCGTCTGGCTGCCAACTCGTTCTCAGTTTAGAAATTGGCCGATCCAGGTGGCAGAGCGACCGTTTTTGATCTCACCGATTTTCCAATTTTCGGCCAAGCGGACACGCATTGTCTTCATGATTTTTTATCTCGTGCCAGCATTTTGTTGATTTATCTGTATTCGTTATACTTTTATCCGACCGTTTTCAGTTCGAAAAAATAAAAGAAACATAAATTTCAGTTTCTTTATTCAAGTCGTTGAAATTGAATGAACATTTGAAATTAAAAAAATAACAGCATTGTATTTAGTATAAGTTTGAAAAAAAGTAAACAAGTGAGAATGTGGTTCTAACGAAATTTTTTTGGTGGCAAAGTAACAGCCGTTTGGTTGGAACAGGATATGATGTACGCGAAGTACAAGAATTACTTACATAGCAGCTGCGTATACTCGTGCCAGTTTGTGGCTTTAATTGCCGTGGGCATAGATCAGAATGGAAGATGAAAATGGCGAGTGGGAGAGCGCGCGAAGAAGAGGGACAAATGATACACGCATACGGAACACAGATGACGAGGAGCTTGGGTATGAATCACTGCACGTAATAGTCGGCGCCAGGATTCATACCAAGCCATATATGTAGCAACCGTACGTCTAATGCACCAACAGTAACGATGTCTTTTGCTCTTTGTTGCAGCATCGCCAAACATCTCACTGTTCCTTCCCGTTTCTTTTTAATTCCCATAAAAACTCAATTGATTTGCTGCCTTCGATCCAAATCTTGAAGGTTTTCTTACGACAAATCTCATCTGTAATTCAATTCAATAGTTCATTATGGATTTTATTATTGCCATTTTTTATTTTAAATTATGCAATTTATCATTTTGTTATCAAAGTTAATAGGTCGGCATTAGTTTGAAAATCTTGGGAAAATGCTTCAATAACAGTTCTAAATTATTAATTATGCATTTACACTTATTAGGCACGATCTATCTCTTTCATCTACGTGCATGAGATGGGCGGCCCTCGTCGTGACTAAAAAATCGAAAGCGTCAGGTGCGCGGGCTTCCGTAAGCTTTTACCACTTAACATATTCATGCGATTCTGTTTTATCTTCACATTAGTACCGTTTTATTATTCTTCATGAAGGCATTACTTGAATTAATCGCTTTTAAACAACATTATTATACCACAATGTCTTGGAATATTAGATTTTTTCGTTCAACTTATTTTACCTATTAATAATGAAATTAATGAATCCCAATTACTTCTTTCCATCTTTATTGTAATTTTAAAGTTGAATTAATATTATCTACCAACCCATACGAACAAAAATACATTTCAAATATATATTTAACGTATATTTTCTGTATTGAAAATATATCTGTATATATTCTATACATATAAATTATAAATTTATAATAAATTTTATCGAAAAAAATATATTATATTCATTTGAAAAATATAAAACTAACATATATTTACACGTACAATTTTGTTATTGTGGGAAGAAGAAACCCGGATTAGCAAACTTATAATAATAGAATAATTTTTAAATGTCATCAAAATATCATGATATAACCTAACTTGAAAAGTCATATCTCATATATCAAGAGGAAAAAAAGCTTAGTTTACATGGATGATGCAGGTGTTAATATTTCAAGTCAAAACGAAAAGTGAGTCTTTGAAATTGTTTTGCAAAAGCACAAGCTCGCACCTAAGCGACTCGCTAAAACAAGCCCCATACTTTACTCGGGCTAATTAAACGCCGCGACGGCTGTGACTAAGCCGGCCTCTTGAATCGGCCGGCATGACGAGCGCGTCTGCGCGACTGAACAGGTGTTGCTTTAAATTTTCGGCTTGTGAACATCATTTACGCGGAAGAGGCTTCTCTCTTAAGGTGCCACAACGTAACACTTTCAATCCACATGACGATACAAAGTCAGCGACACCAGCACGGACATGCTCGTTTATAGCGTTCCCGGAAAACGAAAGTCCCAACCGAAAAACCGCAGACTAAATGCAAATACAGTGTCTATTCGCACGACACCCGTTTACCCGTGTCGGGTTTTTATATACCCGTGTGTAACTTGGGGGGTAGAGGAGTAGTTTACCCGTGTACCCGTACGAAATGTTTACAGATGTCGCGATTCAAAATTGTACGGAATAAGCTACCTGCGAGCAACTCTGAAAAATGTAGTCATTGCAGAATCTAAAAATCAATTCTAAAACAAATGATAATACTGAATTATAAACTAGAACAACACAAGATGTAACCCAAACCATAGAGGAAAGAATAATACAAAAAATTTTTCATTTTTGATCATTTTTCTTCATGATGCGAATTACATAATGAATTGTCCGAGTATTATAGACAATATTATCATTAGTTTCAGAAGTCAATTTCCGATTCCGAAA
>JAAMPD010000837.1:0-35263 GCA_025266255.1 Trissolcus basalis
TTAGAAAGTTAATTAAGACGTCGAAAATCAATTATGTTAAATACACAAACCTGAATTACAAATTCGATTTCTTCAAACAAAATTTCCGGAATCTAGTTCTTTCCTCGTTTTTCAATTGTTCTTTTTCTTTCTCTTTCATTTTTTTTTTTTTTTGTTAATCACATTCAATAGCAGTGAGGAAAAACCAGTCAAGTGCTTTTTTGTACATTCAAGATAAAAACGTATTTTGCATTGCTTTTTCTTACTTTACATGTTCCAACGTTATTCAAAACTTTGAATTTGTTTTTTAAACAATACACTGAGAAACTGATATCGTACAACTTGGATCGTAATTTTTTCTTATTGTATGTAAATTGTAATGAGAACAACACAAATAGTAATTTGTTATCTCTTCAAATTCAGATCAGATATTTGCCAAAACAGAAAATTTTTCTACATTGTAAAATTTTACTAAGTTGTTTTCAGTACAATTCTATCGTAACTTGTTACGATATCGGTTTCTTAATGTAATCAACTAGTTTTTTCTCACTCGCACAGAACTAAGTACTAACCATTCCCGGTGGGGGCATCATATTTCCCGGCGGTCCCATCATGTTTGGAGGTCCCATGTGACCCCAAGTTGGGTCGAACGGAGGCGGTCCTCTGAACCGCGGGCCTGCAGGGTTCGGATGTGGACAATTTGGCCGTGGCGGACATTCGAAAGGAGGGTAACCGTTGTTCGCTCCCCGAAACATCGGCCCTCGAGGTCCAAAACCTCGTCCTCGAAACCTCGGTGGCGGTCCTCCCCTCATTGAAAAGTCAAAACCCCGACCTCTACCTCTGTAACATTGAACATTCGTTTGTTTACATCATCCAGCCAACCAATATTTCTCTCCGTTGTATATTTACTCGACTACTTTTTTTTAAATATTTTGTAAATATTGACAATTTACCTATAACCTCCTCGCCCTCTGGGGATAAAATGTCTATACTCATCGCTGGCCGCCTCGTAATTATACTCGTCGGTTTCTTCCATACTCTCATCATTGTGTTCCTGTTCGTTATTATTGGGCGTTTCAACAGCCGAGGCCGGTTGCTCATTGCTAACCTCCATGTTTTTTTGCTCTCTGTGGGTGACCAAACACAAGTGAACCCTCGTCAGTTAAACCTCCGGTGTTTTTGTACACCCCAACCAAAAGGCTCGGTTTCCCTCTCACATCAACGACCAAAGCATCTACAACTGACACCGCGACATTTTCACAATCCTTTTTATAATTAAGTACACGAAAAAGCGAGATTCTCCTCTCCTACACCGATGCCGAGAGAAGCTTCCTTTGGTTGTTTTATCGATGAGGCTGTCGAGTACAAATGTCACTAGAACTGGGGGAAAAAGTTTTACGAACTTTCTAGACGTGTTCCTAAACTTTTTTAGGTTATGTCGGTCTCTTTTTAGGTTACGTTCGAGAGAGAGAGACGGAGATACTTTCGTATGTTAATTAGGGGACTGGACATAGAAAATATGTCCGCGATAAGGAAACTCTTATGACAACAATATGGGTAAGAATACGACGGGCATCTTTTTTATCTTTTAAAGTGTCATTGAAGCTTTCACATTTTGACACTTCTCGGTGTTTCTTTTTCGTTTACCATGATGGGTTGTTTAGTACAATTTTTGCGATAAGAAAAAAATCTTGCAAATGATCTTTTGTGAGTACTCCTCTTTTGTTTCCTTGGTTCTGTTCAAGCCACATTCCAAAAGTAATAAACAAATAAGTGCGTCATTATCTTTGTTTATATTCTTGTGAATTGTTTGGCATGATTTTTTGCGACTGTCATCATTTCAGTTGATTGTAATTTCATCTTACACCTACACAATTCTAGCCTTTGTGTAGACGAAAATTCACTCTCAGATAGAATTTGTTTCGCTATGACTCATTATTCGAACTAATCTGCGATTGACTAATGTTAGAGGCCAAAAGTTCAATTGTGGTACATAGCATGGTAAACAAAGAAAAAACGATAAGAGGTCGTTGGGTTTCAATCATGTTCAATATTTTTGCAGAGATGAACGAACACAGTTTATAGTGAAACATTGAGTGGTGGTCAGAATCGCCTTCACGATGGCTTGGACACATTATCAAAAAATTTTGGCCCTTCTTATGGTGGTCACAGGGTCATTCAACACCTTATCTGTCAAGTGAGTAAAAACACCTTGTCCTCAATTTTATTATTATTTTGTTTTTTTCGTTTGAATCACTTTTATTATTTTAGTAAAAATCTTGATAAAGTGTGGATTTTCGTTTTAAGTGATGTGTGTTTATTTTTAGGTACGCTGATAAACAAGTGATCCCTGGCCAGGATGGAGTGTTTCGAAACTTCAATCACCCATTTATGCAGGCAGCCTTCATGTTCTTTGGGGAGATGTTGTGTCTGGTTGTTTTTAAAATCGCTTATCTCTATTTCGCCAGAAAGATGGTAATTAAATGTGAACTCGCTATTCTTGAGCGAACCTACTATTTAATCTACATGGAGTACCAATTCATTAAAATTCTGAGATTGTCTGATATCTTTAGGAACAGTAGAAGTAGTTGTGACCCTACCAATTCATTCACTCAAAACAATTCGCTCCTTATTTATTTAATTATTTCAATTTTTGACTTCAATTTCATTTTCAATGTTAATTTTCATGCCATTAATTTATTTGACTGACACAATTAGTCTAACTGCCCCATAATGATATAAATTATATTTTTTACAACAACCAAAAAAAAAAATGAAAACATGATGTCTATTTTATAATGATATATTTTACATACATTACAATAAATTGAGATTATATTACTCAATATATTATGTTCGTAATATATTGTATTCTCATATGATCTTCTCATATAATCTCACGATAAAATGAAATCACAATAAGTTAATCAATGACATTAAAAATCTATGTTACAGGATGGTTCTGTAGACAACCATCCCTTGACCAAAGGTAGCCGAAATTTCAACCCGTTAGTACTGATGGTCCCTGCATTGCTCGACATGACTGCAACATCGACAATGTACGTTGCACTGAACATGACCTATGCAAGCAGTTTCCAAATGTTGAGGGGTGCTCTGATCATCTTTACTGGGATTTTATCCATGGGCTTCCTGGACAGAAAGTTCGGTAAAAAAGAGTGGTCAGGAATCTTTCTCGTTATTTGTGGACTCGCATTGGTGGGTATTAGCGATTTCTTGACGAGGGACGGTGATGACATAAACACCAATTCAATCTTGACTGGAGATCTATTAATTATTTGCGCTCAGGTATTTATTTTTATCAATTATTAAAATTCATTCAAAAAACAAATAAACAAAATCAATCTTTGATTTTGTGAAATTGTTTGAAACTTGGAAAAACAAATTTTGGTTTCGTAGGTGATAACTGCTACGCAAATGGTCGTGGAGGAAAAATTCGTCGCGGGTCAAGATATTCCAGCGCTGCAAGCCGTCGGATGGGAAGGTGAAAATTAATTTAACTTTTGATATGATGATAAAATTGAAAATTGAAACAAAATAATACGAATGAACCACGTTTTAGGTATATTTGGATTCTTGGGAGTGTGTTTGTTGATGGTGCCCTTGAATTTCATCTATGCGAACCCACCGTTTGCGAATAATTCCAGAGGAACTCTGGAGGCCACTATTGACGCCTTCGTTCAAATTGGAAACAGTGGACGGTTGCTGATGGCTATCATGGGTCAGTGAAAAAATATTTCTAATCAGAAGATATCAACTACTTTTTTCCTTATACTGCAAACACTCAATTCAAATTAAAACCTCTGATTATCGATTGTAATTATTGACTTTGAAATTGATTTTAGGAATCGTAATGAGTATTGCTTTCTTCAATTTTGCTGGAATCAGTGTTACCAAAGAAATAAGTGCTACGACGAGAACGATTCTGGACAGTATTCGAACGATATTCATCTGGCTGGTTTCACTGATGCTTCAGTGGCAGGAATTTCATTACATCCAAGTAATTGACAAAATATAACAAATTCTTTAAAAAATTAAAAGATTTTAAACACTCAGGAAAAACTTGAACGATGTTAACTGTCTGAAATTGTTATTTTTCAGCTCATCGGTTTTGCAGTTTTACTAGTCGGTATGTGTTCTTATAACAACATCCTGTTTCCGGAATTGATGAAAAAACTTCAGTACAAGATTTGTCGTCATCGACCACCTGTGCAAGAAGACAAAAGGGTCATAAACACCGCAGCGGACGACGTCGAATACTTTCAATAGCATGCAATTTTTTATCTGATAAATGTTTTTTCTCGTTTTATAAGTTGTGACGTGGCGTTTTTGCGTTAGCTCGGGAGCACCAGAGCAACTCGAACCAGGTTGCAAACTACGATGAGAAGTGATGTTTTTTACATTCATTATCGAAAACCATTTTAATATATTTACGCACTCTTCACAAATGGTGCTGCTAACTTTAACCGGTGAATTTTTACATTTATTTATGAGACTTTTAAGGGGGTATGGTGTGAAAGATATTTCTCTGATGTCAGTGTTTGTTCTATCAGTACTCTGTAGACCTATTTTATAACGAATCGAATTAAATTATACCCTCTTAAATGAATCAATAGCTTTCCGATGAATTTTCAAACGAAGATGGAGGGTGATTTTATAATGTTTACTTTCATTATAGTTTATTTAACATTAATCTCAATCGCTGCCCATTGATCATTACCAATTAAAACTAACAATAATCATTGTGATATTAAAAAGAAAAAGGTGTGAAAATCATCAAAGCGCCTAAGTTGGAAGGAATCATGAAATATACGATATTTTAAACGATACAAGTGAATTAACAATTTTATTCAAGCCTACGTCAATGTACAATCAAAATGATGAAACTTATTTACAAGCTACTGTGAGTGCGAGTGTAAAATATAACCAGTTCTTGAATTAAATAACTCTGAGCAGAGGAAAAGCATTTTTACAATAGACAAGAGAAGATAGTACAAAGTTTATCTTATAAACTTGGAAACTTGGATTAGAATTAGTTATCCAGTGAAAAGTAGCGAGGTCATTTTTTCAATTTGAAAACGCTTTTCTTTTTGGCCTCCCCGGGTAGATGACGAGTGCCAAAAAGGAGTCGGGCCTTGTCTTCCTCCTGGGGCGTCGTTTCTTCCTGCGGCCCCCCGAGGTTTGATCTGCAGTTTCTGTTTGATCGCCTGACTGAGAATCACTCTCCTCGAGTCACTCTTCATCGCCAGTAAAAGATCCAACCAAGTCCAAGTAACATTATGATACTCCAACGTTGGAATCACAAGAGCAAAATCACGCACGTCTTCCAAATTTTTCTCTTTGTTTCCCTGACAAAATGAACAAACATAAAAATCAATACAAAATTAGATTGTATACAAAAAAACATTATCCAATTCTTAAATTTGTACCTTGTATGAAACACGGACAGGAACTTCAGGTATTTTAATATATATGAACAATTTATTCTTATCAGCTCTTTGTTTCATCTTCTCCACATCATCCCTCCGTTCAATTGGTACGTAGAACGAAGATTCCCTTATGGTTGTTTGGGACGAATCATCTTTACTAGATCTTGAACTCGATGGTTCTTCGATAACCTCAGGGTCTCTCTCAGGGAAACAGAATTTCAGCATTGTATTGAAGAATTTTTTCGTCAAGCCTTAAAAAGTGAAAATCAAATTAAAATTTAAATTCAATCAAAATTCAATAACAGAAAACCAAATCGTCCAAATCTGAACCAGTTCAACCAGTTTTCCATACCTATAGTTAGTGGAACGACATTGATTTCAAAATGCTCCTTAACCGAGATCCCAGCAACCGGAGCCTTCTCCCTGCAGAAAACTCTGAGAGCCCGTTGTCTATCAACTGGCATGTTGCTCTGCAGTTCCGTCGGCGTTAGAACGTCGGTGTAAATCTGGTTGGGAAGTAGATTGGTCATCTTGACGTACCCGAGTTCGAGCAGGTGCTCAACCGAGTCGTCAGTCTTGCTGGTTTTCGTGTACATGAAATTGGTCAGCACCAAGTCGGCAATTCCAAGCTGTCCGTCAGCGTCCGTCAGACGCCACTGGGCGTGCTTGAAGCAGATCTCAGCTGTGCGAGCGATCGTCGCCGATTTGTCCTTGAGCGTGGCCGCGGCGTCCGTGGGAGCTGTCGTTTCTTTGTAACAGCTCAGCATCACGTCCAGCTCCTCCGCCTTCGCGCTCAGCTTCTCTTTGCACTGGAACACCCGCTTCTCCAGACTCTCGATCTCCTTGTGCAGCTCCTCGGTCGGTTCCTCGGCCAGCACCTTCTGCAACAAATACGTCTCTCGTTCCAAGCTTCGCAGGTTCGCTGCCAGACCTCGAACTGTGTTCTGCAGCTCCTGGATTGGTTTCTTCTGGTCCTCCTCGGACTGGAGCTGCAACTGGAATCGCATCCTTTGCAGTTGCTCGAGAATTTCCTTCCTCCTTGGTTCCACGTAGAGGAGCAGATTGTTCACGATGTCCAAGAGCATTGCATACTGCAAAGAATTCGTACAGACGTCCAAGTCGTGGTGCATCAGAGTGAAGGAATCGGCGGCGAAAAATTCTTTACGTTCCCAAGGACTGACCTGAATGGAAAAAGACAAATGTAAAAAGTAACAAATTAGAAATGAGGTATTTACAGAGTTGATTCAATGTGTGAATTTTGAGTAGTGAATTTTTGTGTTGGTGTTGAATGTTTATTTTTGAACATACTTCCTCGCAAGGTGGCGGTGGGACTTGATCTAAAAACGCACTGTCGAGAGCCTGACTGTAACCGATGTAATAAAATTCGCAGTTACAACGTGATACGATCCTTTGCAGCTGGTGCTGGGGACCTTCGCCCCCGCCTACGGTTTCGCTCACAACACCTCCAACACTCTGACCAGATCCTACCAGTGCAGGAACGTCTGGTAGGCCTTCAATTAATCGCGAATCTTTCTCCTGGAATACAAAATGTTTCAATGATTACAATTACAATTAAGAAATTCCAACGGTTTCTCTTTCTCCTTAAAAAATTATATGATAATTATAAAATAAATTATAATTATAATTAAAGGAAAAGTAATTTTTCAATTATGAAAATTACAATTAAGAATTCAAATGTTTTTTTATTCTTCAAAATTTTTATAATGAAATGAATATAAACTAAATTATAATTGAAGTAAAAGTAATTTGTACTTGAATGTTATCCAGTGTCAGCCACATGATATTCTCGTCGATATTGTCATCTATGTTGGCACTGACAGTTGCATAGTATTGCATACACTCGAGGGCTCCAAACCAGGAGGTTTTTGAGACGAGGGTTCGTTCCCTCCAGACGGGTCTGTGAACTCGCTGTTGGATCTCTGCTTTTGCTGCTGACAAAATAACGTACCCCTTTGTCTCGATACCTTTCAGTGTCACCTGACTGTTCACCAAAGTAACTAAAAACAAACAAAATTCGCATCAATTCAAGTAACATACTTCAAATTATAATAGAACGATTGTTATGAAACATACTGTCCCAATTTTTGTGTACGACATCATCTTCGGGACAAGCATCACGTCCCCCTCGTAGTAATTGTTCGCCAGTTTGTGGTACCGAGGAATCATCGCTGAAAGCAACCGGCTTGTTTGCAGCCTCGGCGATGAGTCGCTGCAACATACCAGCAGCCTCGCCCTGGTGCTGTTTGCTCGTCGAAGAAGACGCGGTTGTGGTGGTCGTGGGTGTGCTTTGGTTTTCTATATTCCGTATTCGGTTTTTGTGTGGCGTCGAGTTCTCACGGTGGAATCCCTTCAGCGCTGCTGTGGAGAGGTTTTTCTTCAGCTGCTGACTCTTCATGAACGAATCGAAGAGGGCAAAGACGACGTCCCTAATTGTCACACACAAAAACAAGGTGAGTCATTTAATTAAACAGCTATTAAACTACCGAAAATTGTTACAATTGATTCCTTTCAGTTTGATATTCTTTAATTGTAATTTTGTTTGAATGTTGAATTGCACCTGTTCGTTTTCGTCCAAGCGCCTTTCAAATTATCAACGACGAGTTTGTGAGTAGGCATGCCGCCCCTGATGTCATTGATCATCACCTCCCTTCCATAACTGACCCTCGTGACACTCAAGCAGTAACACTTTTCCACTTGCGGTTGGTGATCAGGCAGTACGATTTTCTCCTGCAGCGCACTTTTCAGCCAGATCTCAGCATCGCTCAGTTGGCAGTTCATATAACTGATCGCCCATTCAGCCCTGGCTCGACGTATCAGTCCATCCCCGACTGGATGCAAGGTAAAATTATGTTCCGAGCTGCAGGTGACCGGTCGGTTGCCCGTGACCTCGAAACCCCTCTGCATCGCCGACGACATCCAGTAACTCACGTGGAACCTGTGGAAGGCCAACGTGAGTCGAACATTTTTGTAATGCCTGCTGAGCTGTTTCTTTCTTGGCCGGGTGTTTTTGAACAGTCGCCCTTTTCTTGTTGGTCTCGTTGCCCCGGACAGGATGAACTTGAGGTTCTCGAACCACCTGAGGGTGCTGCCGTATAACACAGCAGTAGGCAGGTTCGTTAGGTCGGGCGAACCGGCGCACGATTTTTTCGTCTCCAGGTCAAGTCGGACGTTCAAATTCTGCGACCGGAAAGCTCGGAACGAGTCATGTTCTTGGTTGCTCGAGTATTCCGGGAGCTTGTCCGGGGCGCAGGGGATGGCGGAATGGTGATCGCAGGTGTCGCTTAGACACACCCAGTCGAGTTTGATCGTCAGACGAACGTTTGGCAGATGCAGCAATCTGGAAAATTACAAATTAAGGTGTGATGATTTGTTTCTTCATCAAGCAGTTAGTATATTTATTTTGAGCAAATTTTCTTCAAGTTTCATATTCTGTTTCAAGTCAAGGTCGTTCTAGTGGAAAGGCGTTTATGTCAGAATATCAGAAATTTAAATCACATGTTCTGCTTTGAATGACTGAACGCGTTGGCAAGGTTCAAATTTTTACAATGGATAAAAGAAGTCGTCCGCAATGACCTCGAACAAAAATCGAGTCGATCGGTTAGGCAGAAGGTACTCAAAAACTTTTGAAGCACGGAACCAAATTCGATAAAATTACTGGGCTTGGATTTGGTTTCGCCTCTCTATTTTAGTGGTATATAGGAACGTATATTATATATATATCGGAATGCATACACCCTGTAGATGTAAATTAATAAGGTCAAATAATCATAATTAAAAAAATCAAAATTATCTGAATTTTGACTATCAGATCAACCTGCAATCATCATATTTGCTGGCAGTCCTCACGAAGACGTCCAGATTCCCGGTGACCTTGATTTTGGCCTGAGTCCAGTCGAGTTCCAAGTCGGACCAGGTAAGTTCCATTTCCTCAGTGGTGTTATAAGGATCCAATGAAGCGTGCAGAAGAACAGTCAGTCGTTTGACACAGAGCGTCAGTCTACCATGGAGCATAAGTCGCATCTTATCCCAAAACGGTAAAGGCGGACTGGGGTCCCTAGACGGGTGAATGATTTTCTCGAAACTCAAATTGCACTGTGCTATAACCGGTTCCCAGCAGGGACCAAAGGCATAACGAAACTTGTCAATGTCCAAGTTCAGATCGTGGTAGTACTTCATCGACGTCATTCCCCGTTCTACTTTGATGTCATCCCAGGGCGCTCCAACTTCTACAATAATTTTCAAAAAACCTCAGTCAGTTAATTTTCTAAATACAAATGAAAACTACAAACAAATTTTACTAGTTTGACATTTTACCAATTGACACAATTCGTTTGGCACGAGGAGGTGCCAGTGCTTCAGCACCCGCAAGTCTTCCCCAGATGCTCAGTTTCTGAACCAACAGTAAAGGTTGTGGAAAATCACGAAGCTGCAATTTCCATTCTGCGCATTTCACCGCAACGCCCCTGACAAAAAGGGTGTTGAATTCCAGGCCGTCTTCAGGCCAGGGAGTTTCCGGGTCCATCTCTCTCAGAGCGATCGTGGCTTTTTCCACACCATCGATCGAGGGATCAGCCAGGGCCAGGATCTCGATATCCTGCATGGTCCAGGCGAATAGGGTGGTCCTCGGTGGCCCTGTCCTCTGCATCTGTTTCCACCTTTGAACGTAAATCTCGGCATTCTTCTTGTTCAAGCTCTCGTACAGCTCTTCGACTTTGTCCTGCGGTAACAGGAACCGCTCCTTGTACAGCTTTTGTACTTTTGTATCCAACATTGCCTGACGCTTCAGACTTTCCTTGTACTCGTCCTCGAGCAGCTCGTAATTATCACGTAGTCTTATCTCAAACGGATCGTCGCTTACTTCAAATACGCAATCTTTAATCTACAAATCCAAAAGTACCAAAATTATAAACTCTTCCTTTTTTATATTTTTTATACATTTAAAAATTAAATGAAATGAAATGCACCTTGATAATTAAATCACTGGGAAGGATGTGATCCTTTTTCTGACCCTTGCTAGAATGTATCTCACGCAACCATTTTCTGATACTCAATAGCTTGTTTTGTATCGCCTCAGTGAACTGGTGCTCGTAAGGGAAACAAATTTTCAGGGCCTCTATGTCAACGGCCCAAGTTCTGTTCCATTCGAGAACAAAGTCCTCGTTGTTCTGCCTCTCAATTCTAATGTCCTCGTTGTCTAGAACACGGTGAACGTGGAAACCCTCTATCATGATTATGTCAGCGTCGTTGAGATTCGCACGCAGGTAACTGAGCTTCCATTCGCTTTGAGACCAGCGCAGGTGATCCGACGAGAGTTCTAAATAATGCTCCGCTGAGATATAAATCCCTAAACTGATCCCGTTTGATGCCATGATATCCCACTTCCGACCAACAGTTGGTTGACCTTAAAACACAAATTTCATAGTTAATTAATTGAGTAAACTGAACAAGATGGAACAGAATTTGTTTAACGTATAATTTTTTAATTGAATGTAATTTTTAAAATGATTTTGAATTTAGAATAATTGGTTTGGGAGAAACGATGGGATTTTTGATTGAAAAAGTTTGCTTTTACTTGTGGTCACTGAGGGATCCTTTGGTTTAGACGAGACGAGTCTTCTGAAATCATTCGATTCGCGCCAAAGTTGCAAAAGTCGCAGGTGCAAGTTCGGACTCCAAGCGATAGTCGTTCCGTCCAAACTGACATTGATGGCATCCGAGGTGACAGCCATCTTACACTTCCTTATAGCCAAGAACGGTCGAATCAAATTCTGGGCATGTTCGTTACAAACAACAGCGTCATTTTTGTTCAGAGTTATCGCGCAAACTCCTTCCGTCACTCCAACGAATCTTTTGGTGTTCTGCTCCAAGTTTGCGAGGTCCAGTCGAACCATTATAGCCACTGAAAAAAAGAATTGAAAATGAACGACCATTCGTTATTTATAAAATTGACAAAAACTAATCTCAATGTTGATCTGCATTTCTTACAATTATTTTCCGCTATGAAGAACAAATTGGAGTTTGATATTTTAAGATTCAGCTGCAATTTCGTTTTGTTGGCTTGTTTTGCTTTTTTCTTTGCGATGATATGTTTGTGTTCATTCCAGTACCTGCAGATAAAAAACGGTACACAGTTTTGTAAAATATTCTTTTTAGAGAGCTAAGATAAAATTAATTTCGTGAACTCTAACTTGATAGCTTGTTCAAGGAACTTAGACAGCGTCAAACTCCATTCGGTTTTTAGTGAATCCACGACTATTCCAACCGCGTTGTTTCGAGTCGTCGCCAAAAACACTCCCATGGAAAGAGGGTTTCCCCAGCTGTGTTCGTTTTCAGAAACGTACGTGTCCATGCTGTTCAGGTCACAGCGCAATGCTTCGATTGTCAACTCAGCGTTGAAAGGATCTTGTCGTTCTATAAACGAAACATGAAATTACAGTAAAATAACTGAATTGATTTTTTTCACGAATAATAAAAATATGATTTTTTGATGCATAAGAAATATCAAAATAATTTAGTACCAATCCACTTATCAGTTGAAAATTTGATATGCGTAACTCTGCAGGCAGCTTCTTCTTCCACACCGGGCAGTTTGATAATCAGAATGCCATCGTAAAGTTCGCTGACAGTATGCAAATTGAGATTGAACAACTGATTTTCGGACGTGTTCATGATGGTATCGGAGGGCAGATCTTGACTCAAACTTGGGAGAATTGCTTCCAAGTCGGCATAATCGTAAGTTGCTGAAAAACTGTTGATTTGAGTTGTCACATTCAAAACCTTCTGTTTCAACTGGAAATTACAACAACGAATATTAGTTTGATCATCGAACATTGCAATTTGTAATTTGAAAATAGGTTTTTGAGTGAAGAACATTTTAGGAATTGAAAAATCGTACCTCAGATTCAAGAGACAAGTTTCTGAGACTCAGAATAGGATGTTTGCCTCTGATTGAGAATCCATCTACATTCACAGCCAGGTACGACTCAGGATCAAACAACTGGAACGTTGAATTAATCTGCAACTGTCGTATCATGCATTCCAATCCGGTTTTCGAACCATCTTCTCGGCCTACGATAACTGACGAACTTCCCAATTTCAGTGTCAAGTTCTGAGGAAAAAAAAAGATTCTCATTTTGTAAGTGAATATTAAACTTTTTGATGTAACTTTAAAAATAGGTAGTTCAAATTTAAGAATCAGACAATTCTACCTTTGGTAAAATTGGAGCGATTCTAGGAAGCAGATCCTGAGTTATCTCATGGGCTGATTCAGACCTCTCGGATGATTGCGATTTTCTGTCTTTTAGAAATTCGAGCAAGTCTGCCCCACCTGAACCTTCTGTTTGTGTCACTTCCACAAACAGTTTCTAAAAATCAATTGCAATTGATTAATTTGAACAGATTATTTTGTAGTATTGAAAATACAAATTTTGTTCGATGATTTGCTGTTTATTGGATTGGTTATTTGTTTAATTATTTTGTTGAAGACTCACTTCCACAGACACTTCCTCTTGTGCTTTAACAGTAGCTTCGATGGTTCCAGCGAAACTGATTTGTGCTAAACAAGCATCAGACGCATGGCGCAACAATTTCATTGCTCCTCCAACAACGGATGCAGATGCCAAAAGTGTGTGAGCACCATGCACTATACTACCATCTAAAATGAGACTTTCAGCATTGCAACTCACAAGCCAACCATTTCCCAGAGCTAGTAGACTTAAATTTTCAATATTCACAGCCATGAACTGTAACAAAAACAATTAACACAATCAATTAAGATTAATATATTTAATAAAATTTGATCTACATATTTATATTCATCGACTAATATCTATTTATTAATACAACAATATGTAAATTTTGATTTAACAATTGATACTTCACCTGTACAAAAGTTAAAATTATTGGAGGTATCTTCTTGTTACGAAAATCTAATGACTTTTTCACACCATGCTGTTTGTACTTTTGCATAATTATAACGTCTTTGTTTATCCTCACTCCCTTCATCACAACCGACAACAATTTTGCCACCTCGCTGCTGAACAAACTGCTCCTCACACTTATCTCTTCGATTTGCTAAAAAAGAAACCACTAAATTAAAACACCAAAAACAAAAGTCAAAAGTCAAATTAAGTCCCTTGCAAATGTCGAACGTACAACTGTGTAGCCACTTTTTGAAATATTCACATCTCTTAGTTTGAAGTACGGTAGGGAGATGTGGCCAACCTGGAGGTGAATTTTGTATCTCCTTTTCACGAAACATGCTGCTAGTCTTGGGATGAGCCTGAAAAATGTTCCCACTTTAAAACACCAATTTTTTCATACAATTTTCTAAATTAATAAATAGCCATTAAACCCACCAAGTGAAACAGCAGTACGAAACAAACAACAGGATAACACAGGCCAAAATATCTGTCATCTTTTGACCCTAGTTTTTATTCACAATCATTGGATGACAATCTTTAATTCTTTTCTGACACAACCGTCCTTTAGTCCCACAGAGTACCTGAAATCCAAAAAAGAAACTGTCAACAACAACAATCAAACCAAATCACGTGTCACTTTTTTTTATTATTATTGTAATTGTAAATTATAACCTCCAAAAAAACAATCAAAACAATCTAATTTCCCCCTCAAGAAACATTAAAAAAAACCCAAACAAATGCGATCTAAAAGAAAAACTAACCTGTTCATCATCCCAGGAATTTCGTTCGCAATTTTCGTTTAATTTTGTTCCCGAAACCGCAGTTTCATACTTTTTAAAGACCTTGCAACTGTCAAACCTTTGGGACGGCTCTGTTTTACCGACCGAGTTCGGGACCTGTCACTGCGCCAATTCTGTCAACGTTTATCCAAAGGGGACTGATTATAACAGTTGTGAAAAAAAACAATGACTAATTTCAAACGAGAGCGGCGTTTCATTGGCTGAGTCTTTTGGAATGGCAAAAAGTTGATTGGATGCTGGGCATAGTTTTATAGACCATCGCGGCGCGCTGTTTGGCTGTCGGGGAACACGTAGTTGAGTACACTATATGCACTCGTCATTCGATGACATTAGTGATAGTGACCAGAACGGGTGCGTGACGATTCCCCAGTGGGCTCCATCAATCAAAATTGCCTATTGATCAACAATCATCGGCGACGCGTTTTTTCGTTCAAAAATATTTTTACCCTTGAAAAAGAAGCCTCCCACAAGTCGTCGGAAAAAACGGTTGCGCAGCACAATATGCGACAACTCGCCTCTCAGTCAGTGTGAGTTTTGAATAGCCTCTGCTCTCTCTTGCTGTGTAAACATTGCATTTTTCAATCGACTTCTTGCGCTGCTTTTTGTGTTGTGATAATATCTCCTATTGTGACAAGTAACGGGACTGCAAATCTCCCGACCGACCTCAACTCGTTATTTTGACTTTCAATCTTTTATTCAACATTCTT
Organism: Trissolcus basalis; assembly: GCA_025266255.1. NCBI lineage: Eukaryota > Metazoa > Arthropoda > Insecta > Hymenoptera > Scelionidae > Trissolcus > Trissolcus basalis. The sequence continues at coordinate 14,877 of JAAMPD010000837.1, forward strand.
GCTTTTTTAATTTTCCCCACTGGCAAACTGGCCGTTTTTCATTGCTGAAATACGAGCATATGTTTATTTCAAGTTTGATTTTAAAAAAAGATCCAATCGCAAATAACTTTTGTTTACACACAAACTCATGCCAAGAGGGTGTTTTCAGTCTGGATTTATGACATTTTGTTAAGATTTTGTTCTTTTTTTTTTTTGAAATTGGTTTATTTATTTTTGTTTGTGTTTCGGTTACAGGTGAATGTGTGGGACAAAAGTGGTCATGAAAATAAGGACAACTTTCGTTGAGAGTTTTTAGGAAAGGAATAGCATAATAATTTTGGATTTGTTTTTCTGGTGAAATTACAAGTTGCAACATGTCAATACCGGCTTCGATGTCATTCGCTCAAGTTTCGGACAAGGAACCGAAATCCATGCCTACTGATTACTCCAGCATTCGGGGGAAGGTAATGTGATGCAATTTGTATACCAGTATCATCATGAGATGTCACATTTCAGTTTCACCTCAGTTTCGTCATTCTATCATTTGAAAAAGAAATTAATTCATACCTAATTATTAATCGATATTTTATTTTGGACAATTTAATTAAATTGTTGACAAATTTAATAATTATTGATCAATTTAATTCCATTTTTGTAGCATGTCCTTGTGAGTCCTTCGGAGGATCAGTACGATCTGCTCCTGAAAAAGTTAAAAGAAAGGATCCAGGATGGCGGCAGCGAAACTATATTTGACATTGGAATTGGCGAAGGTTAACTTCAATAAAACAAACAAAATTGATATTTCGCTTTTGAAATCAGATAAAAAGTTATTATCTCTATTTTAAGATTTACAGTCATAAAAATACAGTATTGCACATATTAAATGTTTATATTATACGATGTTAACTTCATTTTTATGTTAAATTATTTTTATTGAGTTATTTTTGTCGGCGCTGTTTTTAAAAATGGCTTGTAATTGTATAATATTTTTTATAGACGGGTCAGAAGATGGGCTGAAAGAAGACGAATATGACGCATCAGTGGCAACTTTGCAGTCCCTGGCTGCGACTTTGGAAGCTGATTGTGTCCTCCTACGTCAGAGCAAGGTTGAACATCGCCTGGTCGGGCAATACCTAGTGCGCAAACGACTGGACCAGCAGGATTTTCTAGAAATCAGGTTGAATAATTACATCAACTTAATTTTATAAGAAATTTGCTAAAAATGACATTTTGATATTTTGTTATATCTCTACAGAAAATATAATCTAATGAAAAACTTTCAATTAACTTTTAAAAATAACTATGTCATTATTTTTTAATAATAATCTATATTTTTGTTGACTCTAAGAAAATATGGTAATATTTCGTGACATTTCATCATTTTTCGTCACCTTTAAGTTCATATATTATTATTAGAAACAGCACAAGGGGTGGAAATTGAAATTCAAGATTTTCTATTCAACATTTTTTAAAAAACTATATTTTTCCAAATTTGATTTCATTAAAAACTTATATCTTAATACAAATGAATAATTATGGTCAATTGAATTTCCATTTTGGGTCGAAATGACTTGTTAATTCTAACATTAATCATAATATTTCACAATTTAATAATTATTTTTCCCAAATAATAATTATGGTCAATTAAATTTTCATTTTGCGTCAAAATTACTTGTTAAATCTTATATTATATTAAATTTATCTTGTTGTTTTAGGGTGGCAGTTGTTGGTAACGTAGATGCGGGTAAATCGACCCTGTTGGGTGTGCTGACCCACGGGGAACTAGACAACGGTCGTGGGTTGGCCCGACAGAAATTGTTCAGACACAAACACGAAGCTGAAACGGGCAGAACGAGTTCCGTTGGCAATGACATCCTCGGTTTTGATAGCGTTGGCAATGTTGTTAACAAACCTGAGCACGGTTCTCTCGACTGGGTGAAAATTTGCGAAAAGTCATCGAAAGTCATCACGTTCATTGACTTGGCAGGCCATGAACGGTACCTAAAAACTACAGTATTTGGTATGACTGGCCACGCTCCTGATTTTGGTAATTATCAAACATTTTATCTAAACATTCATTAACTTTGATTTAATTCATTTAACTTTGATTTAACTGTTTAATAATATTCAAACATCAAATTTGATTGATTATTTTAATTTCTTTAGTAATTTTTTGATATTTATTTGAACAGGAATGTTAATGGTTGGAGCAAACGCCGGTATCGTTGGCATGACAAAAGAGCACCTAGGATTAGCCCTGGCACTATCCGTGCCCGTGTTTGTAGTTGTGACAAAAATTGATATGTGTCCACCTAATGTGCTGAAGGAAAATTTGCGACTGCTGATACGTATCCTGAAATCGCCTGGTTGTAGAAAAGTCCCGGTCACTGTAAAAACTCCCGATGATGTTGTCATAAGTGCAACGAATTTTGTATCAGAAAGGTTTGTACTCGCTTAATTAAAAACACTGGTTGTCATCTAGGCAATGACAATATAATTAAACATCGTTTTAGGCTCTGTCCGATATTTCAAGTTTCGAACGTAAGCGGAGAAAATCTTGACCTTCTGAAGATGTTTTTGAATTTGCTGACTGCTAGAATTACTAGTCATGACAATGAACCTGCAGAATTCCAGATAGATGATACTTATTCAGTTCCGGTTGGTATCTTTTCTAGATTTTAAATTGTTTCTTCTGAATCAAAATTATATACTTGATTGTAATTATTATTTATACAAAAAATTGTTTTGTATTTAAGTAGAAAATGTAATTGTTAAAGTTTAAAATTTACGTGACATAATGGTTTGTCAACAGGGCGTAGGTACGGTTGTTTCTGGCACAACACTGAAAGGAATAATCCGACTGAACGACGTGCTGCTCCTGGGACCGGATCCTCTCGGGCACTTTGTACAAATCACAGTCAAAAGTATTCATAGAAAACGAATGCCAGTGCGAGAAGTGAGAGGAGGTCAGACAGCAAGTTTTGCTTTGAAAAAGATAAAACGATCTCAGATTCGCAAGGGGATGGTCATGGTTTCGCCCCTACTGAACCCTCAAGCTTGTTGGGAATTTGAAGGCGAAATCTTGGTCCTCCACCATCCAACGACAATCAGCTCTCGTTACCAAGCGATGGGTAAGTTCAAAGCATACAACTTTCAATTTGTCAACACCTACAATCAAATTACATTTGTACCTATTTTTCTTTCTGTTAACAATCATTTAATATTACGATTTTATTTTTCAGTGCATTGTGGAAGTATCAGACAAACTGCATCCATTCTGTCCATGTCTGAAGATTGTCTGAGAACAGGAGACAAAGCTCTGGTGCACTTTAGATTTATCAAGCACCCAGAATATATCAAACCTGGTCAGAGAATGGTCTTCAGGGAGGGACGAACGAAAGCTGTAGGAAACGTTTTGAGATTGATCCCGCATTCTGGCGGTGCAAGTGTTCAGCCTTCCAAGTCAAAGAAAACGAGCAACAACAAGCAACAGCAGGGATCCAGGTCCAACAATCCTTGTGGCCAGGCTCAGGACTCGGAAGGTTCACATTCAATGATGCAATCGCAAGCCAAGCGTGAAAACACGACACAGCAGCTGTTGGCATCGAAAAAAGGCCGCGGCAAAAACGCCTCGCGGGTCAACATAGTACAACCGTTATCAGAACAAAACCCCCCTTCCAACGCTTGAGAAATTGTTCCCCCCAGTTAAACTTGGCGAAAGAGAATACAACAGATTTAATGTATAAGAACTTATATTTCCACGTAATTTCGTAATTTTAACAAATTGAATATATTTTATTTTGTTTTTTCTAAATTATTCTCGGATAGAATGTTTTGTTATTTTTTTTTGTTCTCGAACAAAGTGGAAAGGTTCGAAATGGTAATGATTGTATCATTGAAACTACTTTTATTTTGACTTATCTAGTCTTAAAAAGGGTGTAGACCTTTAATAAATCTTAAATATGAAATATTTTTTGGAAAAATATTGCAACGCTTTTTTCTCGTCCTCGAAATCCAAAATTTTTTTTCATTATCATTTGAATTTTTGTCAGCACGTATTCAATCTCGTTCGCATAAAACATACCAAGCGGCGAAGGCTCTAGACATATTTACGGGAACTAAATTTTACTTCATTATTATTTGTTTTGAATATTCAAACACTGTTCTGTCTCAGCATGTATTCAATCTCGTCTGCATAAACATACCAGCGTCGAAGGCTATATATTTTTAAGGGAATTATATTTTACTTTTTTGGAAGATTCATACAAATGGAAATGCTACTTTCGAATACTTTTGTACGTTTGTTAGAAAAAAAGAGATATAAAAATGTATATCCATCACTGTATCTGTAATTTTCATCTTGAAAATGATTTCAGATGACATTCAGTATTTTGTTCAGACAATCATAATAAATTTTATCGTATGTATTTGATTAGTTTGACTTGCTGCATCAATCCCATGTCTTTCCATTTTAATATTTTTTTATTTTGTTAATTTTTCAATCATTGTTACTTATCAGAAATAAAAATATTCTCTCTTCGTTTTTGAGTTAATTTGTTTGCACTATGTGATTAAACATTTTTTAAATTACGCGCCTATTGCATATAAAAAAAGAAAAATTGTTAAATTGTGTTGGAAAATGACATATGTAAAACATTTCCGATTTTTCATCTGAATCGTCCGAATTCGAATAACATCCCAACTCAGTTTTCACATTTTTTCAATTTTTTTGATTTGAATGAAAAGTGTCTCGAGTGTTAAGACAGGAAACTTTCTTACCGACATGTTTGTTTCGATTATTCGTCTTTCAATTTTCAAGTTTCAAGTTTCAACCTGTGCAAACCAAAAGAAGTGTGTTTCCTTTAATTAAATCTTTCTCTTTTTAAAAAGAAGTGTGTTGAGACGTTGAGACATATAATTATAATCTACATATAATTAAACAAAAATGTCGCAATGTGTCAGATTGGAAGTATCAGATTCTCAGCTAACGTAAGTTGATAATCGAAATGTTTTATATTAAAAAAATAATTTGAATTAACGGTCAGTTGGTTTGAAAATAAATCTATGTTTAAAATTTTTTACCTGTTTTTGATATTAAAATCACATCAAATTGAAAGTATTTATTTTGTTTTAGTTATTATGCTGAACAACTGGAAATTTTGAATGAAAAACATAAACTGGATGAAAGAAAGACGATGCAAATTCGAAGAAAGTAAGTAATAAGTATCTTGAAAAAATTTTTTTTGATATACGTTTTAAAAAATATTTTACTATAGAAGCCCTAATAACCAAGCTTTATTCAAAGCATTTGTACAAAATTTATGTAAATCTCATTATCATACAAAATTTGCGTTGAAAATTTGCATTCCAAATTTTTGAAAAAAAAAATGTTCGTTCAAACTTATAAATAATCCAAAATTACAATTTTTGGTTTTCAGAACTTAAAAATTTTGATTTTTAAGTTAAGTTGATGTAAATTATGCAGCGTTCTTATGAGGAGTTGGATTTTTTGTATCAAATTTCTTTATAGCATTTATGTCAAATTTCCAAGAAATTTACATAAACATGATTATTGGGGGAGTACAAATTTATATTAACAATCATGAAATTTCTTATATTTTAGATTTCCATTCACCCAAAGAGAGAAGCTAATAATCATATATTACCTGATTTCGCGAAACAAAATTTATGCAGCCAAAGGGCGGGATCTTTGGATTGAGTTTATAAAGGAAGGCGTAAGTTAAAATGTTTTTCTATATATAAATATTAGTTTAGTGCCTTTGTCGTTTTTTATTTGTATGCTTACACTGATGATTTTTAATATTTTTTCAGTATCTCGAACGGAGAACTCCGATGTCGGTTTGGAATCACCTGATGAAGTCGGTGATTCCGAATGTTGAAAAATTTAATCTTCCCAAAAATCTCGAAGAAATGTTTTTATTACTGCGGTGTAAACGTCATAGACGTCGTTGATTTTTTTGTTTTGTAAATAGATAGTTCTATTTAATATAACATTAACATTAAAAATATTTTTTAATATCAATTTTTTTTCGTTCATCAGTCCTTTCATCATCAATTACTATTTCACTTTCATTTCAAAAAAGTTATGAAAAATTTAAACAATTTTAATGTGTGTTGAGAGTTTTTGAAAGTTGATAAATTTTGTCTGATCTGACAGCTTTCAAAGTTGCCTCAATATTGTATGCGCACGCAGCATCTGCGCTTGGTCTCACTGGACAAAGTGTTTATTATTGACAAATCAAATATGATTTGAATTTCATCATTACATGATTATTACATGATACAAAGTGTTCAAAATGAATATCACAGAATATTGTCAAAAACTTCCCAAAATAGTAAATACCATTCTAAATAATCTAAATCTGAAGATACAATTTTTTTTTTCATCCTAAAAAGTAACCTCATTCAAAAATCCGATGACGTTTTTCGTATTCATCATTTCAGGAATTGCACGCTCATTTGAATGGATCTTTAAGCGTTTCAACTTTGCGAAAACTCAGCGAGTTGCAAAACAAAATGAGAAGGAAACCGAACAGGCCTTGTCAAATTTTGAAAAATGTTCTTGTTTATCTGAGTAAGTCATTAACATTTTTAATCATCTTTATATTTCAACAAAAGCGCAAATAACATTTTCATTTTGTGCTTCTTTACAGTTTCTTCCAAGCTTTTGATTTAACATACACATTAACTAATTCCCCTGAGGCCATTTACATCGCCACCAAGGATGTGATCAAAGAATTTTGTCAGGACAATGTAGTCTACTTGGAACTTCGCAGCACACCACGAAAAGTCAAAGACCTGATGACCAAAGAAGAATATGGAGACGCTGTTATTCGAGCAATCAGGCAACTAATAATTTTACGTCCAAATTATTTATTTAATTTATTTTATTAATAATAACAAATAATTATTTATTTATTATAATAATACAAATAATTATTTATTTATTTTTAACGTTAAAAAATGCAAAAATGTATTTCAGAGATTGCGAAATTGAACATCCGACCATCATTGTTAAATTTTTGGTCTCAGTCAACCGAAAGCAGGGACGAGACACAGCAGAGGAAAATATTCACCTTGCAATTCGTATGAAAGAAAAGTACCCCAATTATGTACTTGGTATTGATCTTAGCGGAGATCCCACACAGGGAGAAGCTTTTATAAAACTGATGGGCGAAGCTCGAGAAGCTGGTTTAAAAATAACGTCACACTGTGCTGAGGTTTGTTCTGAAAAAAATATTTGAATAAGAATAAGATTGAAACTTAATTTTATCTACGAAGTTTTGTTTTAACAAATTACAAAATGAATTATGAAAACTGGTCTGTTTTAGGTTCCCAACAAGGTGGAAGTCATGGATATTTTAAGATTCAAGCCAGATAGATTAGGACATTGCACATGTATTCATCCTTCGCTAAATGGTTCGGAGGACCAGTTTGAAAAACTGCTCGAATCGAAAATCCCTGTTGGTAATGAATCTGAAAATTTTCTCCCGAGTTGAAAAATCAATTTATCTTTTCCAAAGTTATTGTTATGATTTTGTTTGTAGAATTGTGCCTAACTTCTAACATCAAATGTAAAACCGTCTCGTCAATGTCGAAACACCATTTTCAATATCTATACCAAGCGAATTATCCAATCTGTATAGCTGTGAGTATTCCAAAAAAAATTTCTAACTGAGACAATCATAAAAAGTTATTTCCAAAACGCACTTACATTTTTTCATTTTTGTAGACGGATGATAAAGGAGTTTTCAACACAACACTGTCGAAGGAATTCGAGCTTCTGTCGCAACATTTCGACTTGACCAAAGAAGAACTGAAGGAGATTTCACGAAACTCTGTAAAATATTCCTTCGCAAGTGACGAGGAAAAACAAAAACTTTTGTCACTTTTCGATATGTTCGATTAATTCTAAGATTAATTTCCATTCCACAATAAAATTGACAGGATGTAACTTTTATAACGAAAATAAAACCAATCAACTTGCATTCTCGTTCATTTGTTTCAGTACCTCTAAAATCAAAGAAAGTGACACTTTTTTAACTCGATAAACAAAATTTTCATTTTATTCATCTTTCATTATGGACGGTGATTCTGCAGTGAAGACAAAAATCGTAACTTGTTTAGTCAGAGGTGATTTCAAAAATCAAGAAGACAAAATTGGAAGAACTTTCGTTACATGATCAAATTTGCAATTAGGTCCGGGACCAAAGTATGGACTGCCAGGACTGACAGGCTACGTCAAACACGACCCAACTCGAAAGGTCGAACCAGCCTACACAATTCGAAACCGACACCATGAAAAATATAAGAACGATGTTCCAGGTCCGGACAATTATCCACTCTACATAAAACTAGTCGCGGTATTCACCAGTCTCCTGCGTACACTCTCGGCACCAAGGAACCTGACAAAAGTATACAAAATCAAAATCAAATTCAATTGAAAAGCTTATTAAAATTATTATTGTTGATTAAAAACAATTTGGTATGATATGTACTCAGTTCGGGACGTCGGTCCTAGTCCGGCTGACTACAAAGTGGAAAAGGCACCGCTGGTGAATCACCACAAAAATGCTCCAGCTTATACCATGAGTGCAAAACGTCAGACCAAATGCGAAAGTTTGGGTGTGGGGCCGAATGTTCTTTTACCAACTTGTATCGGTTCAAAGATCCCTGACAAAAAAGCTCAGGCTGCTTATACAATGTGAGAAAATAAAATCATAACTTTTAAAATATTCTAACAAAACGGGGCACAGAATGAAGTTTTAATTTTAATTGTAATTGTTCAATCAGAGCTTTTTCCAAGCCGCAGCAAAAAATTCCGGATATCCCTGGACCAGCGGCTTACAAAAAGGTTGATCTTGAGGTGGTGAAAAAAAGGTGCCCTGCGTACACTATAAGGTTCAGAAGAGACACTCACAAACCCGAATGTGTTCCTGGGCCGCAGTACAATGTGAAAGGTGTTGGCAAAAGAGCTCCAACCTTTGCTTTTGGTATCAAACACAGTCAGTGTGCGGTGCTACCTATAACTCCAGAAGACGAGTTTTAATTTTTCTAAATTATAAATGAAATTTGGTGCATACAATTGTGAAGATAAACATGAAGTGTAAACTTTAAAAGTTGGATTGTAAAATCGTTTCGTGAACAAATAAAGATTATTTACAAAGTCAATAAGATTACAATTGTGCGAATGAAAATGCATCTCGGCCTGTTTGTATTGTTGGATATTTTATTAAAATATACATTTCATCCAAAATACAAAAAATATATATATGTACAAAGTCGCGTCTTTCGAATGCGATAGTTTAATGAAAAATAACGGTATTGATAATTGGTTTTTAAAGACAAGTGATAATATTGATTGAATTAATTATTAATAATAATGTTTGATGGTACTCTTATATAATATCAAATACAATTGTAACAAATGTGACGTTAGATCAATTTTTCTCACTTATATTAAAAGAATCAATTTGCCACTCAAATTGTTAATTTCACATTGCGATTAAAATTATCGTTCGTTTTCTTTTTTTCGTATTGCCGATTTGAATCACACTTTGGTTCTCTTGTTTCCCTATTTCGAATTTTTATTTACAATAATATAACGCCCTCAATGCCATAGTTCGATCCTAACGCCCTAATCACAAACGATCGCTTGATATGAAAGAAGAAGCAACAGTACAATAAATTGAATACAAAAAAAAATGATATCCAAAGTTCTACATCGGTGCGCTTAACGGTTGAACACGTTTGGTTGACAAAATCAGTGCCTTTTTTATTTGTTTAATTTGATTTACAATTCAACGTTCAATCGCAGCTCAGATTTCAAGTTTTTTCGATTTTTTTTCGCCGTTAAAATAATAATTAAGAGAGCAATAAAGATGTGAACATATTTGAATTCGCAAGTAGCTTCAATTGATATGCTCATTTATTTCATTTCGAACAAACCGTGTTGAATATATTATTTCTCGTTCGTTTAAACAAAATGATAACGATTAAATATTATTCTAATATTAAAATGTATTTACTCGTTACTTTTTTTTTGCGACCCATAATTCTATATTGCCATCAATTTGATTTAAATGTTATCAATTTGTATTTGTAAACCAAGTTGTACTACGAAATTAACTAATTGTCAAATAATCTACTAATTAATTATTTACAAATACTATATATTTTTTTAAATAAAGCTTCATTCAGGTGAGCCCTGAATGTATGAGCTGTTTTTGTTTCTCATTTTTTCGATGCAGTAATCAAAAAATAACAATCCACCTTCAGATAACTGTTGAACGGATACAAATGAAGGATACCTAGTGCGCAGTCGTATAATTTTACAATTAAAAAAATTTGGCATTGCATATGAATTTGTATTCACAAAATGAAGATTTTTTTTTTTTTTCAAACAGTTCGTCGTTGTCACAGTTTGATATTTTCGTGATTTCATGAATTATATACAAAACAATGAAGCGGTAAACTGCATCGCAGTTGGTGCAAGTGAGCGTCGACAATTTTTATGATGAAAAAATAGTTCCTCCCTTGTCGCTGATTTTAAAAGTTTAAATAATTTATTTTTCACCAAATCTTAATAATCACATTTTTGATTGCATCGAAAATCATTAAACGATTTTTGAAAATCGTGCAACGAAGAATTAAAAAATAATCCAAAATGTTTTACAAACATTAAAATGTATTCACAAATGGTATATTAAAACAAATTCGCAATCGAATTTGATCATTTCAGATGTTTGAAAATGTTTTTCAATTTCACAAAGTTTCTTCGCAAAGAATGGTTGAAATGTTTACAATGATTCTTTGAATATTAATTAAAAGTTCTGTCGTGTTTTCGTTCGCATTTACATTCGATGATAATTCTTATTCGTCCATTGCATTTCTCGCATTTTGTCTTGCGTATTAAGGCACTTTCAATGATATCAAACAAAGTTTGTTATTTTCTTTTTTTTTTTCAAAACGAATCGTCAACTACTGTGCGGAAAAACGGGAACGCTTATATTTTATTTTGTTTTCTAAGTATAAAATATAAATTTGTATTTCTTTTTGTTTCTCTCGAAGCTCCCTAAAGTTTGATATTCTCTGCATATATTGCACTTCAAAGAGTCAGCATAATTCAGCTGATTGATATGCTGTGCGATATGACACAGTTCTGTTTTTTTTCCATTGATATTATTATGTTCTTTTTTCCCATTTTCAATTAATTTTTTTTTCTTTTAATTTAAGGCAGTTTACTTTTGGACAATTTTGTCTTGACAAAATTAGTAAACAGCTTCAAAAAACGAAATGTGTAAAATACTTCTTCTCTATTGCAACTTTTGCAATTGAAATTGCTAATTCCCGTGAACTACTTTGAATAAAAGTGTTCGAAAACTTGTGTCTCAAAATCAAGCATTGATAAAATATATCAAATTTTTTAGTTGAAAAACTTTGTTTTTAAATTATCAATCTGATTTCTTTTTCGTGTAGCTCTATAAAGCTTTGTACATACATAAAATTGTGGCTAAAGTAAATAACTTCCGAATCAGATTTTCAGTTCATGTAATACAATTTGTTCGAACTAATAATAACATAAATAGTTGATATGATTTCAATCGTTTGATTCTTAGATTAGATTTCTGATAAATTTATCATGCAAAAATCGTTATAACTTAACGTTTGTTTTTCTTTGATTTCCATACTTTAGCCGTTGTTTTTTTTTCCTGTGTAATAACATTAATTGTCGTACATTTGTAAACATACGTAACGTTTTCCTTGTTGTATATAGGTATAAACTTACAAAATTTGTGTAATGTGAGCAGGTTGGATGTTTGATATGATATATCAAAGGCAAATATGTTCACGCATTCAATTGAAACGAGTTTAACGACTTTTAGTCGTCTATTTGCTCGACAGTTGAAACGATCCAGAGTTCTCCAAGCAGACAACGTGCATCTTGCTACTTGATTGGTGGTCTGCAAAATAAAATTCATCTTCACTTACTTTCTTCTTCAGACAAAACAATTTTCCACACTGTTCATTACATTTTATCTTAGTACACTCCATCCCTTACCTATTTTACTCGACAGCAAAACCGCATGTTTCTTCGACGGCTTGCGTAAGTTTGTCCAACATTTTCTGATAGTTAGGATAATTCTGCGGTATATCGATACGGTTGAAACAAGTGTGCGCTTTAGGCAAATTCTCACTTGGTGCATCTACTGCGTGAATAGTGAAGAGTCTTGGTCCAGACGCGCCTGTTGAACCTGCAAAATTGAAATTCAGTTTTAATCAACCTTCAAAACCAAAACTCACAACATCTTTAATATTAAGATCGATTAACACAATCAATCCTATTCATTTACTTAAACAATTTTTATAGAACATTTGTCAAACCTTGCAAAGCTTTAAATCCTTGTAGAGGTACCCTCGAGCTGCCAGTAACAAATTGCAAAAGCCTAGCCCGCATCTCCTCGTTGTAACTCTCGACAATCTGCCAGAACCATTTGACGACGGGGGTGTCAGGGGTGCAGTGCTTGAGTCGAGTGTGTAGCTTCCAATCGTTGATGTCGATGGTGCCCAGACCACCGATCACAAGCTCGAGCTCACGCTCATCAAATGGTCGCAACAACTGCGGGGGTATCAACTCGAGGAAGCCTTTCTGTAGAGCCAAAAATTGTTGCTCGATCCCACGCATAAAACGGTAATTCACGTATAAGCGAACGTACTCGCGTTTGTTCTCTTCTGTCACTGAAATTTCTTTGCCACCCGGCTTGAGTTCGTGATGCCTCAGTGCGCCGAAACAATTGTTTTCTACTGAGAATGTCGAATCTAACACGCCATCTATGCTATTGTCTCTGCAAAAACGACAGAAGAAATACGAAATTAAAAAGAGAAATCAAATGGATATGCTAGGAAGAAAAAAGAGATGAATTTTCGTTTTAACTTACAGCATCCATGTGAGACTCCTGTGCAACTCGGGATCAACGCCTTCAATGTCATTGAGATTGATAGCTTTGTTGAGGAGCATCTTGTAAAAGGGAGTGGTAAATCCACCATCGATATGGTGGCCGTGGAACACAGCTATGCCCATGATACGACCAACGAAGTGGAAATATGACAGATGTTCTGGATTGATGCCCGAGTTGGGGTTGATCTGCAAGGTGTAATTGTCGTCCCTCGAATACTCAAACAAGCCGTACTGCGGATTCAACATCTCGTGCGATAATAAATACAGCCATTCGCGAGCGACTCCTCCGTAATCGAGCCCTTCCTCGCCTCGGAATTTCACCATCAGCCTCTTGCGCATGTCTTTCGGACGCATCTTCATTATCAATCTGTATGATTCCTGGTTTTGGATAACAATTCAAATTATTAGTCCATTATCTTACAATCTCATTTAGAATGTTTCAATAATTATTTTTATATCATTCTTAAATTATTACTAGGGGGCTACGCCCGCTAAGCGGGCTGCGCCCCTGCGCGCTACGCTCGCCAACCTCCAATGTGATGGGTCGTTCACAGTGACAGTTTCACGAGCGTAGCGTACGCGCATTTTCAATACAAATCAAATGGAAAATGCGCTTACGCTACGCCGCATACGCCATCACTCTGAATGAGCCTTGAGCCCGGGCAAACCGGGCGAACTGCGTCTGAGATACGATTGCACTTTTATTTTGGTAATATTCCGAGAGTTGAATCGACTTGAAATTTTGTACACTTGTCGGTCATAATCAGATCTGCTCTGAGAAAAATTGGCAGGGCTGCGAAATCGACTCAATTGTGTGTACGACTCTCATTTTTACCCTCATATACTCTCGTATACTCTCATTTACCCTTATATACTCTCGTATACTATCATTTACTCTTATATACTCTTGTTTACACTCGTTTAGTCTAATTTACTCTTATATACTTCTCCCTCTCCAAAAAAAATTTTCCGCTAAAAAGTCGGAAAAAAGGTCGGGAACAGCGGCGATAATTGTTTTATAGGTAGATAGATGATTCATTTCTTTAATAAAATATTGTGTCTATTATAAATCAGATACTGACGTGTTTTTAGCGAGTATTATTGATAATCAACATATTATCAAATGCATTTTCAGCAATTCAGCGACACATACAACAGTGACACTACATCAATCATCAATCAATGTCTTGATCGATAATCATGCAGTCAATAATGCAGTTACCGAGCAAGTCAGATAAAAGTAGTTTAAGGTAGAAAGCCAGTGAAATCAATGTCTTAAGATTTGCTTGAAATTCAAGGAAAACCTTTGTATGATTGAAATAATAACTCATGATTTTTTGCAGATTCTTCCCCTGTTTTGTTTTTAAATAAAATATTATTATTATTTTTTTTTTTTTGAACACCAGCAAGTCGGGTAAGTGGTTTAAACCACTGACAAATGGAAACTAGCTCAGGTTATTTGTTTACAGAAAAAAGGAAAAAATCCCAATGACGTTTCTAACTACAGGCCCATCAGCCTATTACCAAACATTAGCAAAGTTCTTGAAATTATAATCAACAAAAAAATAGTAACATTCTGTAACGACAAAGATATTATACCGAACTGTCAATTCTGATTTAGACATAACCACTCAACTGAACATGCAATTAATAAAGTAATTTCCGAAACATTCTGAGCACTTAACAATAAAGAGTTCCAAGGCTCAATCCTTATTGACCTGGAAAAAGCCTTTGACTCAGTGTGGCTCGATGGCCTAATTTTCAAACTGATACACAAAAAATTCACCCCCCCCACCTAATAAAACTGATCTAGACTATGATATCTGACAAAAAATTCTTCATAAGTAAGGGTAAAGTTAACTCTGACAATAGGTCACAAATGGCCTACAACAAGGCACAGTGGATTCCCCTGTCCTATTCAACTTGTACACTTCAGACTTACCAAAACTCTTCGGTTTCGCAGACGACCCATCCATGAACATCGCCTGCTTTGCAGATGTCGTCATCATCTCCATAAAAGACAAAAACCCTATCAATATCCAAGAGAAAAAACCTTCCATAAAATTTGCTCATATTTTATAACACCTGGAAACTTCAAATGAACGTCCAAAAAACAGAATCAATTTTATTTAGACCACTAATAAAAGAAATTCCCCGTAGATTCGACATAGCCAGTAAAAACTACAAAATAAAGTCCACCCCCATTTCAAACAATTTCATATCAAACAAATCCATAGTATGTTATAGCATGGTATGTTGCTTCACTGGAAAAAATAAACTACTGAATCAGTGTTGCCTTCTAATACTGAAAGCCAAAAAAAGGATACTAAATACAGAAACGTATAAGGTAAACAAAGTAAGCAATGTTGTGTTTATAGTTGTGTCCTTTTACTACGTTTTCAGTGGTAAAATAAGACTGATATAGCGTTTTATTTTTTCCAGTGTACCAACTATTGATACGGCCCATAATCACTTATGGGGCATCCACCTGGTTTAACATTAGCCCAACCGCAATGGAAAGGCTCAGGGTGTTCGAAATGCGTTGCCTTAGAACTTTGCACAAATGTGCGAAAAACCCCGGAATCCAACTTCTTAAAATATTATTCTAACAAAATCCTCTACTCGGCAGCAGACGTTCATTGTTAAAATAATTCAGTGTGAAAATAAAAAATAAAAAAATGTAAACCATTGAAGCATGTTTGAATTTTTTGCATATGTGTTTTTTATAGTGTTTATTTTTACTGTGATCATTTTAATTGTTGTTTATATTTATGTTTGTTTTTACAGTGTTTTTCAATAACCCGCTCAGAACATATATTAGTTTTGTTTTCATATTAATATTAATAGAAAATACTTTAAAAATATTTTTAAAAACATTCTATTTTTTTATCCTAAATCTGAATGAACAAAAAACGATAAATAGTAGAAGAAAAAGATAGAAGACATGTGCTTTTGGGAACACATTGATGGTTTTGTAAACAAGACCTAGAGGCGCTGCTATAGTCTGAGTGGTCTGAGTGACAAGAAACGCGACCAGTGTCCTTTCTTGACATTTCAAGATTGAAGGTTATATTTGCTCGAGTTTCGCAGTTTAGAAAGGTACAAAGAAAGAATTAAATGTTTTTTGTTCGTGATATATTTATATTGCAATATACCGTGAAGTTATATGAGTTATAAAATACCCATCAGATGGAGAAAAATTTTCGAACTTTCACGATGAACGATTATCCTGATGCGTCACAAGCCTGGAAGGAAGATAATTATCTAACGCGTACGTAAAAAAGTTAACCTTGAACCATTACACTGAATCACGAAATGCGAGTGTGAAAAGTTTAATATGTCACTTTTATTTTGATGTTTTGTTGTTTTCGAATTGCTTTTCCTGAGAACATTGTGAAACGCCTTTCCAAGAAACGGTATTAAAAGTATTAAAATAAGTTCACAAGCCATTTATTGCAAAAAAACATTTCCAACAATTCATGAATTTAATGCTCACATTGTTCCTAATTCATGAATCCAATAAAAAATAACATTTGTACAATTTGTAAACGATTCTAGAATTCCATAACCAGAAGAAACTCGTTTCAAAAGCGCAACATTTGCGTGGATCCGCAAGTGCCGTTCTTCCAAACCTAAAACAAGCCATGTACGCTCGATCCAGCACAGAACCAACATCAGGTCGAGTCTATGTCAACCCGAACTATCAGAAAAAGCAGCCAGTGATTCACATCAATCCACAAAAATGCGGTAAGGGAATCTATCTGAACCCAAAATTAATCGAAGCAAGGTCGCAGCCACTTCAGCAGCTCCATTTTCCCAGTCACTATTCCCAGCCTAAGCCTGTGATAACTAAAACCACCTGGAGCCAACCAAAAACACCCTGTCTGAGAGCCAACTCGGTCTATGTAAAACCCGAATTGATAAAAAAAATTGTTACGTCTGTTGAAAATGAAAAGATCAATCAGGAGGCAAAAAAACTTATCCCTGCACAGCAGAACTACAAGATTCTTTCGAAGACGAAACTAGTTAAGAGTGTGACCCCTGTGAAAAAGCCTGTGACTTCAAGTCTGATTTCAATTTCGAAAAGAAAGTTGATCAAACTGAGCCCAAAATCAGTTGCATCTGTTCGTACACCAGTATCAAAGTTTAAGAAGCGAATGACACTGGATAAAAGAAAATTGACCGTCGATCAGATGAAAAGTAACTTTCTTGATGCTAAAATGGTTAAATTGTGTCCTGATAATAAATACAAGATTGACCGAACTGCTGGTGTTAGAGCTGTGATGAAAAAAGCTAGTGGTGCTGTTAGTAAGTACAAGGTTAATAGAATAATCGGAAAAGACAGACGGTCTGGAACAAGTTTGATCAGTAGATACAAGGTTGACAAAACTGCTACAACGAGAGGAATTAGGAAGACCAAATTAGTTGTGATTAGCAAGTACAAAGTCGATAGAAATGCAGCAGCTAGGAGTTCGAGGAGGAAAAGCGATCTGAGGAATAAGAAGATTAGGTTTGTTGGGACGAATGTTGTGTTTGAATTAATTTTTTTTTTTTGCTATTTAAGAAGATGTCTTTTTAACATGACTGTTTTAGGGGGAAATCTACAATTGTAATTGAAGGGCAGGTTTACGAAAGTTCTAAGAACAAATTGGTGAAAAATGCTGCTTCTGATCAATTGAATCAAATCAAACGTAAAGTATCAACAATATTTATTGCATTTTTATCTAGGATGGGAAAGATGAAAGGTTTATTCATCAATTTTTTTTTTCAGGCCGAAGGAATTTGCCAGTGCAAAATGAACAGTTCTTGATAACGAAAAATGGGAAAAAATTATCTAGAATTGTGTTAAAAACACCATGTTTGAGTGTGAAGAAAAATACAAGTTCTGCTGGCAGTAAGAACATGAATATTAAGAGTAGCAGAATAGTGATTCCTAAAAAAAGCCAGATGAAGTATCTTAGGTAAGTTGAATTTTTTTTAATTGATTAAAAACATTCAACGCTGACAATAATAATGTGTGTAAATTTTTCAGTACAAATGCGAGGCAAAGAAGTCTTCAGTTGATGCAAAGTAAATTTAGCAAAAACAATCAACCGTGTTTAGTATTCCGAAGATATGGTTACTGTCCCAAACAAGAAAGGGGAACGTGCTCCAAGGTCCACAACAAAAAACAAGTGGCTCTCTGTCAGAAGTATATTTCGTACATTATTTTGTTATTTCTCTCTTCCTATATCCAAACTAAAAGAAATTGTATTTCTTTTTGTTTGGATTAAAGATAAATAGCAATACAATAAAATATCGTGAATCAGATTTTTGCAGGGAAAGTGCCTGGCTGAAGATTGCAAGTTGTCACACGACATCGGGCCTGAGAAAATGCCGACGTGTAAATATTTCCTGGAAGGTTGTTGCGATCGAGATTCCTGTCCTTATCAGCATGTTAAAGTTTCAGATAAAACTCCAATTTGCGTTCAATTTTTGGAAGGATATTGCGAAAAAGGCAACGAGGTAAACTTTTGCTCTAACTTTAAAACTATAAGTCACGCATCATTTTTTAATAGTTACATGTTTTTTAGTGTAAAAATCGTCATATCTTCCTTTGCCCTGAATTCGAGAAAACCGGCAAGTGCAGTAAAGGTAAGAGTTGCTCTTATCCACATAAATCCTCCAGTGATAAAATCAAAAAGCTTAAAAATTCAACCAAAATCAAAAATCACGATTTGGTTGAAAAGAAAAGTAAAACCGAACCTGGCTCAAATGTCGTTGAGGAAACTTGCAAACGTTACTACGACGATTCACGGAACCAAAATTTGGCACAGAAAAAGAATCGACTCTTGAGCCAAGTTCGAGTTATGAAAGAGACAAGTGCACCAAGTTCGAGTAAAGAAGACATCCAGGATTACAATAGTGATAATTATATTGACTCTGACGATGAAATCATTGTTGAGTGTGCCCGAGTGAAGAAACCACCAATCGGCACGTTGCCATCTTTTATTCCAATTGATTGACAATGGTTTTGAAACCTAGGATACAGAATCAAATTTTTAAAAAATTTTTATGCTCAGCTTTTATTAGCAAATTTTATGAATTTTGGCGATCGTTTGTTAACTCAGTGTAAATTTTATTGCAGTCATTCAAAAATGACATGCCAGTACAAATTTTAATTTTTGAAGTAATTCAAATGCTCCGTAATTATAACTGTTGTTTTTGCTGCCAGTTTTGAAATATCGTACCTGATGATTACTCACTCAACGATCTTGTATATTTTCATAATTTTTTATACCTTTGTTTGGCCGTTTCCTTTTCATGTTATCGTGAGCTGTGATAACTAGTCAAAAGTAGAAGAAAAAGAAAGAATAAAATACAGAAGAAAAATTTAGTATCATAATTCAAAATCAATGTAATTAAGTGAATTAATATTTAAGAACATCATGTGAATATATTTATTTTGTAAGGAATTCTTTGTACAGTGTCGTTTTATTCAATAAAGGAACTTGAAATAAACAATCGCAACTGTGAATTTATTCACTTTATTCATCCACATTTACAGCCTCTTTTTTATTATTATTTACATAAAAATACTTGACGACAAAGCTTTGGTCTGAGATATTGCCCTCTAATGTATTTACAATATGATTGTTTTTATTGTTGTTCGAGTATACAAAACTGTGATGTACTCTGATTTAAGTATAAAACTTGATCCACATTTAAGTTTACATTAAGTTATATTCCAGTTATATGCTAGAAGAACGGGGCAGTGCAAAAGTAATGACATACTTTTGTTATCCACTTCGTTTGAAACTTGCAACCACTTTTCCATCCATCTTTCCATGCCCTCGGTTGACATATCAGTGGGATCAATTCCTCTAAACGATAAAGTCTAGAAACAAAAAACAAGAAGAAAACATAACATCATCCAACTTGTTAATTCTAAAGAATTGTTCAAATGACTCACTGTTTTGAGAGCCATAGGTGACATTTTACTGGCTCCGCCTTCTTTCATAATGGCAATATCCATCCTTTTGATTAAAACACCTCTTTCCATCAGTGCTTCTCTCTTGTAAAACACACACGTGCAAATATCATAAAGTAAAAGCAGTTCCCGCTAAAAATCATAAAATATAATTGATCATGATATTTTGATAAAAAATACATTTCATCATTCTTGATAAATAGGATTACATTAATACCCATATAGGAGGGAGTGACCAACAGTGAGACACTTTTTTCTAATGCCTGAAAAAAAACTGTTTGATTCAAATCATATCTATTTTGATTCTATCATAAAAGTCCATCACTCAGCTATTATAATTAAATTTTATAATCACAATTGAAATGCTGTTATAAAATCTATTGATTTTTTTTCGATCAGTGCACTTTGTCTCACTGTTGGGCATGTTGACTTACAGTGAGACAGATGTGACCATACACT
>JAAMPD010000838.1:0-35241 GCA_025266255.1 Trissolcus basalis
TAACATATTGTTACCCAGACGTATACTTACACATCCTGTAAATTATCCTTTAAACTTATTAGATTTTTATTATAATTACAGTAAAATTTACAACATCATGTATTAAAAATGACCAAACAAAATTATATTTAAATTTGTCAAAAGTTACACATACATCTCGATTACAATAAGTTATAGTAATTTTATTGATAAGTTTAAAAATGTATTTTTTTTTCTGCATGTACATGCAGCTAAAATAATATCGCATTTTATAAATATTTTTATGATTAAATTACTCAGTTCACCATAATGAAAATTTAGCTTGTAAACTGGTAAGCAATTATATATATTTTGAACCCACGAATGTCAAATTAATTAAATAATCACAGAACCAAATATTGTTTCGCTGGTGTGTTTTCAAATTTAAAGCAATTCGGTGACGTAAGTAAACGAATTGCTTTTGGTAATTCATAATTTCACTCATAATTATGTAGTTTATCAAAAGTGCAAAATCACAAACTCGAGAACAATTGTTTGTTTGAGTTTGTTTATTCACTTGAGTGATAATAATTTCACAGTGATAATTTATAATTCAAAAAGTTGTGAAATAATTGAAGAGTATAAAAGTAGAACACATTTTTGATTGGTAGAAAGTTTGCTCGTTGAACTCTAAGATCCGAGAATCGAAATCGCCGAGTTTATTTATAAGCATATTGTTTTCAGTGCAAAATAAGCCTTAATTACGTCGCAAATCCACATGAGAGCAGCCGGCGCAAGAACAGTTGACAGTTCGTAGACGTGACGGAAGACGGCCTACCAGAACGAGAGACGTAAAGATTTATTTCAGCGCAACGGCTCACGCCAATCAGTCCCGGCGCATCGTCGGTGCAAGATATTTCACAGTTATGGGCAGATAAACCACGACCTTAACGCCGGATATAGCGCCGTTTGGGGAATAGCTTGCATCAATGATGCAGCGTTCGGCTGCCGGTATCGAGTTCGCGTTTGTCTTCTTTATGGAACTTTATAGCCAAGAGTATCCTTGCTGTAACGCGAAGCTTTGTGTTTTCACGAGTTGCCCACGAATAAATCATGACTCGATTATTGATGTTATCCAGCATTTTGATTTTATAATAATAAATACGGCCCACCATAAATTGGGGTTACCCTGACCCCTGGGATAACATTGACCCAGTATCGAGATGAATCTTTAAATTGTATCAAAACATATTTTTATAGTGCTCTTGATCATTCATAACAAGACATAATACACAAAAAAGTTTTCGCATTTCTTTCAAAACTGTTCAAAGATGTCTCAAAAGTTTCAAAAGCTTATAAACATCCACAATCAGGACATATCTTTTTCATGATAAATATTCAAAACGTCTAGAAATTTGTTTCATGTTAATCAAATTTATTTACCATGAACAAAATAAATATGATAAATAAATTTTTTTGACTCAGCATTTTAAAAAAATTGCACTAAAAAATGGAAATGTCGTAAATTTTTTTTTTTTTCTAAAATTGCAATAAAATCTATAATGAAATTTGAATTGAATTAGAAGTAATTTTTGGTCGGCGAATTTTGAAGAACCTTTCATGTTTGGTAATCGCGTTAAATTCGAGTATACGTGATGTGTGCAAGCGAAGCATGGTTCTTTTGGATTTTGCTGATCCTCGCGGAATCCCGGCGCGCACATTGTGCAAGGGCCGCAATGGTCGCCGAAAGGGAACGACGTTTTAAATCGCAGCAATAGCCGTTGATTTTGAAAACCGGGTTAACTCGGCGGCGTGCTTTCCGCCGGTCCCTGCGGGAAGCTTCGACAAGTAGGAGGACAAACGCTTGCGCGTACACCAACCGGCGTATAAAAATTGGAAAGCGGCTCTTCTCCTTCGATCATCAAAGGATATCGCGAGCAGAAATGCCAGCTCTTGAACGTACACGTCGGCACCATTGACGCCAGAGCAAGAAAAATGGTACACATTCGAGAGAGCACCAAACAAAGATTTTATCTCAGCTTGAAAGCTTATCATAAGTGTTTGCGGTTGCTGACTCGCTGACTCGACTTTTTAAAACTGCAGGATGAGATGCCGCGTTGATATTTTCTCAAATGTGCATAACGAAATCTCAGGGAAAAAAAAACCGTAAAGAAACTTTGTTTTGAAGAAGAAAATGTTGAGCTGAAAAATTAATAGGGCAGTATTTTTTTGGATTTGAAACTTTTATTGATAAGAAAAAAATATGAGAGTCGCAATATCAATCGTACATCAAATCACGTACGGAAATATAAAATTCCATCAATCCGGGATCGGAACAGTTGGCGATACATTTTTTCCGGTAAACCGTGAAAGTGGAGAGGGTTGTGGGCTTTATGTATTTGGGGTTTCAGACCTTATTAATGATTGATTGTAGGATATCGACGTCTCCCCTCTGACACAACTGATATATAGGGTAGCCGTCATGCCTTCGCACGTGACACAATAAAAAGCGTCGTGGTCTTCGTTTGCGCGATTCGACTTTCCGCGTGTGCCCACGTGTGTGCCCCCAACAAAACTTTCAGTTCCCCGGATCCCGATAATTCGAACTGCGATCTACAACCTCATATCTGATTGATCCCGCGTCAAAGATTAATCCCCCCTTTGACATCGCTCTCGCTTCACGTTTTTCTCTATAACTATATCTTAATTCCTGCTTTATTTCTTTTTTTTTTTCGTCCCGAGAGTTTCATTATCAAAAAAATTAGATGAGCATTCGATTAAAATTGTTTTCATCTTTAGAGTTTTTTATTTATAGTAAGTCAAGATCCGGGAGAGAAATATTTCGATTATTCTTACTCAAGGGTCTCGTTTGATATCATTATTTCTATTTCTAGAAATCAATATAGAAGTCAGGGATATAAATTTGAGTGGAGCAATTAAGTTAAGATAATAAGTTCGGTGTTACATACACATGGTTACTGAGAGTGAAAGATGTTTGAAAGGTGGGAGTACGTGGAACCCCGAGGGTAGCATTAATCCTACCTCGACGTACCCCTCCCGCGAAGACGACGAGGCAATCATATTTTCCGCCCCAGAGGCACGATTCGCGTCAATGCGAATCAGACTTAGAGATCTAATGTGGATTCCGATAGCGTCTGATTTACTTTCGATATAGGCGCCTCTGCTTCTTCACAGAGCCTCTGGTATTTCGCTTTTATTATTCTTTAACACCTCTCTCTTGCCGTGCAACGAACCCGTGCGCAAGGATGAAATTCGCGGTAATTAATACCCTCCTTTCGTTTAACTTTTTTTCTCTCTCCTCTGTCGCAATTTCTTCTCGGGATAATAATTTTCATTCGAGAAATTACGAAGGGCGGTCGGACGAGGCTACGCGAAGAAGTAGAAAGTCGCCCCAGCGATATGGTCCGTATCTCACTCCGAGAGTCCGCCATGTCGACCGAAATTCGCCGCGAGCATTTTCCTTTTCTCAGCCCTCTCCTGCTTTCATCCGGATTCCCGTCACGTATGTGGCGAGAAAAATTGCAGTCGAGCGCTTTACTCGATTCGCGTTCTGCACGCTCGACTCACTCCTCTCTTTCCTTTCTCTGTTTTTCCACCAAGGCTTTTGCCTCGTACATCCTGCGACTAGGACGCACACGTCGAGGGTAGTAAGAAAGGTTACGTTTAGCCAAACCACTTTTCGAGAAAAATTGCCTGCTTTTGAGATAGCAAAAAAATTTCGCCAACTGCGCTTGCAGGTGCTCCAAGTTCACGGTGCCTCCGGCACAAAGATTTTCATTTGTATTTATCTTTCTTTGTCGTTACAAAAATGTTCTCCAACCTATTTGCAACATTTTGAACGAAATTGATATCCTGAAAATTAATGAAAAAATTAAAACAAAAAGAATTCAATTAATTTATTATTGGGTTTATAGAAAAGTGAAATAGTGATGGAAAACGACGAAACACTTTTGGCGTTATAGTTATTTTCAAAGGTGATAAAGTTAGGTCAGTCTGAATATCGACAAAAGTGATATGATGAAGACAACAAGTTTGTAATTCAATTACAACGAGAATTATAGCGTTGAAATTTATTGAAACTTATCTCAACGTAATTGTATTTAAGGATAAGTTTCGACAAAGCTAATCTAAATTGAATGAAATCGAACCCAATCCAGTGCACTATGTACACACAAATTCACTTTAACCTGAGTATATAATTTGTACTCCCATATTAAATTTAAATAGTTTGCAATATAATGTACCAGCGATCAATATTAACTGTATTATTATTTCGTATAATTTTGCAAATATCGCCAATAATAATTAATGCAGTCTCTATTTTCAGTACAAATTATATACATCAAAGCCCAAACAAATTTAGTATCAGAACCATCCGCAAACTATAAATGTATCGCGAAATGTATAATTACAAATTAAAACGACTCATCGATTACAGGCTAATTTTTATTGCTTGTTCTTTTTTTTCGCGCATGACAAATTTGTTGCAGTAGTAAAAAAAATTAAAATCTAATTAAAATGAAATGTTGGAGCGTATCGAACAGGGGCCTAACGAGCGGAAGAATAATGAATCGTCGATGATGGCAATTATTATACTTGAGTCGTCGAGGTGGATTTACTTTCGTGCTGCAATGCAATCACGACCGCGCCGTATGTGTCCAAGAGCTTTGCTAATCTAGCGTCTATTCTTGATCCTAGGCTAATTAACCCTGGGCGGCTAGTCACTTGACCTGCTGACACAGTGCTTCCGATCTGCGATCAGCCGTGATTATCCGTGGCGATTATTACCAAGCATCTCTTCATCGTGGACGCATTCAACTTGCTCATGAATTCCATCGTCATTAATGATTACACTTCGTGCTTTTCTCCGTAGCGTGCATGTTAATGCATACCTGCTGTCGAGGAGGTTCAACTGCAAAACGTGATTCTTCACTTTGATACTTTTTGAGCGTTAAAGCACGGACTCGCGCGCCAACAGAGATGTTAATTCCAAGCGAATGTATCAATTAGGGCTATCGAGATTGATATGCTCATTAAGCGATTGCCATTAGAGATTGAATGGTTTGTCGTGTTCCGCTTGATATTGTTTATTTGCACTAGTAATGAGTGGGGTATTCATTACAACGAGCATACTGGCTTATTAAATAATTTACACCTTTTTATTGCACTCCAATGTATCTGATATAGAAATTGAAAATCGTGACCTTCTATTCATCGTTGTTTATAATCAGAGATACCTTATCGTATATATATATCTTTCAATTTTTGCATGTACATATTTTTTTTTCCTTACTATTTTAATTATTTGATAACATTATTATTATGATCATTTTTGTGAATATAATATCTGGGCTCGTCTACATATAATGACCAAATCAATATGACAAGACACTATTTATAACAATATTGTCTTAAAACTATCAGATAATTTGGAACGTTATATCAAATGTTTCAATCAAAATATTATTAAACCTCCAGTCTTAGGATTAATTCGAAGTTGTAGTAAATAATTTAAAAAACAAGATTCATGTCAAGTTCTTACTTCCCGGAATCCCGAATATTTTTTTGATTTTTTATTATTGGGAAAATAATATGACGCGTCATAATGATGTTCGATTTACCGTGTTTCCGCTTGCCTGAAGTAGAAAGTATGATTGACGTATTTACAAATCTACGCAAGGATAATATATCAGAGAGATCACAATCAAATGATAAGGTACTATTTAAAAAAAATTCAAATCAATAACAAATATGGAAAAACGAAAATTAAATACCTGTATGAAAATATAAATTTAAAAAAGTACTGAACGTGAGAGATTCTTGTTATCAAAAGAAAACAAACAGACGAGTAACCAAATATATGAAATAATTATATTTATATTTCTAAGCTAACGAGAAATAAGAAAATAATAGAAATGAAAAACTGAAACCGATTTTCTATTCGATTTTAGACAGAGCAACGTACATTAAAAATGTTGATTACACATCCGGAGGAAAACCGTTTGAATCCTAGCCTATACAAAAAACAACCAGAACTTTAATGCAACTAACATGATTAAATGTTTAAACAATTCATACAATATTTTTTATCTTTTGTAAATATAAAATCATTGTAGATCATTGCAAAGAATATATATAAAATATATAGAATATGAAAAATATAAGGATCGATTTTTTATGATAAATATTCAAACCAGGACAAATAGTAATTTTATTTTGACTAGAACAACAAAACTTTGTGTAAATACGAAATTTGTATTGCAGCAACCATATTTCGTTTCAAGCCAATCCTATTTCTGGATGATTCAAACTGGCACTGGATTCAAGTTTTGTACTTTTTGAAATGCAGCAATATTTTTTGATTGTTCTTATACTGGATTGCGTGTCAGGATATGAAGAAAAAAATTTCAAATCTGAGATTTTGCATATTGGAAATCGTAGAGGAACAACTAGTTGAGTCTTTTAATTTTCTTCTTTATATAATCGAGCACCGTACTGATCAACCTGATTTGCAAGTCTACAAAATTTGTCAGATAAAAAACTGATTTTATTGATTTTATTTTTGTTGATGGCTTAATTAAAATATAAAAAAATGACCGGCCTAAGTGTGTGAAGAACAAGTAGGAAACGTGGACACCGCGCGGCCCCTGATAAATATATTATTCAACACGTTTAGACGAATGTTTACCGGCAGTAGCGGAAGCAGCTAAAACACGACGACAAACGGGCGCACATTTTTCCTAAACGGTATCTGTAAGCATGGTGACTGCGAATAAGGAAAGACACGCGCATCCTGCGCGATTCGTGACAACACGCGTGTAGCACTGTCCCTCGTCCCACGTCCGTCCACGGCCATCCTTCAAACAACGTGACCCGTCGTCTCGCGCGCCTAATACACACTGCATAAAACGCTCCTCTCCCCCATCCCCGAGAGACATTTTTGCCATACACGCCGAGCAATAATTGTTTCTTGCGGCAGCAGCGGGTATGCAAATACCCGCCTACCTGTCCAGTAATTTTCGTATTCCGGTAGCCGGCTCGTACGAGTTAACGATAATTTTCATGGTTTCCTAAGGGTGACCGCACAAAACGGTAATGGTATAAATCACTGGCAACGCACGCTTATAGCCAATTGCAACGACACGCTTGGCATTGAGCTCCCGGCGTAGACGCGCCGTAATTATTCCTGCAGAAAAATGATTGACATATTAAGGGCCTCGGTGCATCACGAATGCACATGCCATTTACATCGTATTATACGCGGTGGCTCTTTCTCCTTTCGAGCCGCGTGTGAGAAAAGAAAAAAGTCAACTTTTTACGCGCCACCACTCGCCAGCAAATCATTTTCTAATGATAATTGAGCAGGGCCAGCAAAAGCTGCACTCTCAAAACATCTCATCACAAGTTCAAGGTCACGATAAAACACCGTCATCGCCGCCGGTTTTTAGGGACCGAGTTTTTATTGTTCTTTTTTTGTTTTCATCGACAGTTTTTGATCTTCGGGTGTTGGACTTTTATGACAAATTTTATTTCAAAACAAAAAGGCCTGTGTGATTTATAAGTACTGTCAGAGAATAATAATTGGGAATCAATATTCGGTATTGTCGACAGTTCTTTTTTTTTTTTTTCCTTCAATTGGCCTTCGACCGACGACGAAGGTCGTTTTTGTACTCGACGCTCGGTTGCCATTTGTGGCAGTGTCACAATTTGACTGTTGATTCTGACAGTGGAATAATTTACCGCAGGCAAATACTTTCGTGTCCTCCTCCCCGGACCTATATAGTGACAAACCAGTTAATGACGAAAGAGAAAGAAAAAGGACGCGTTATCACTCAGGAGGATCATTTTTCAAAAGCCTACAAGATCGGCTGTCAATTAATTCAGCGTTGGCATCTCGTGCCGGGGCTTCCCGCTTCTGTCTTACGGCTGAGATGATCGGCGAACATCAATCTTCGGGTTCATTATACAAGTGCCCTTACGTGACTGAGCGTATATCCTTTCCTTTGCATTCAAGCAGGGCCATGCCCGCGATCTCACTGCGAATGTAATGCACACACGTTGACACCGGCCACGTGGTCTCGGGGTGTGCTCTCTTTGGATGCAGAAAGAGTTTCGCTCTCACCTAGTTTGCTCTCTTCAAAATTCGACATCGCTCGCAGATATCATCTCCGGACTACGGATTAGCATCGCAACCCGTAAGTTCGCAGCACAAGGCCAACGCGGGCTCGTTCCAGCCGGAGCTTCCGGGATGGCTGTTTCGCGTGGAACGTGGCATAAATATGTAAGAGCTACCCCCTTCGTTCTGGGTTTTCACCCTCGGCCCGACTCCCCCGCGAATCGAGCGCCGTCGTCCCGACGTCACAGTCCCCGTGACGTCACTGCGTGCAACGTCACTGATCGAAGTCAGCTGAGCGGACGAAGCAGGCGCCCCCTGGAGCGCATACACTTTGCCGCGGGGTCGTCCTCGCTTTCTGCTACTCGATTAGAATTCGCGGCTTGCATGTATTCATGAGACCCGCATCCACGTGATTCGCCCTCTCTTTTCGTCTTCCGAGCAAACCCCTTTTGCCTTTAAAACCTGCGGATCGTTTCCCATCTCACGTCGCGAATCATTCTCACATCCGGGGATTTGTCTTGGAGAACCTCCACCTACGGATATTAATGAGATCAAAAATACCTCTGACATAAGTCGAACAAAAACGATACGTAATAAAATCAAGGATGAAAGCCTGCGGAATTCCATTCGCGTGTCGATAACATCAGGAATTTCATCCGAGTGGTATCCTGTCTTTGAATGTAATTAATCATTGTGTCGAATGCTGAAGACCAATTAGACGCATGACTCGATGACCGGTAGCTCTTCGGATGACCTGGGACGAACTTTTTCGTTGATGTTATCCACTTGAATGGCACAAGGAACAGCCAGCCACGGGGTGTAAGGTGTGTGCTCATTGTGATGAAGCATGAGTCTGACCTAGTGGGGTAGTGGGGCAGGTCGCACAGCGGATGATACATACATATTTATGTCGCGCAACGCGTTCCACTACTACGGTGAACTTACTATCCAGCCGCCCTACAGCCCGGTTACACACCCATGGCTTGCAGACCAGACAGGGTGCCATTGGCCTTCGCTCGAGATTGGGGTGTGATGCTAATCAGGCTGCGGAGGTGCGCATCCAGAGCACGCGCGCTCCAATGCTGAAAAGCCCCATCAACTACCACGTGAGACGAAAACAGAGACGTATCTAAACCAGAGAGAATTCTTTTCGAACAGACCATCCAAACTTTTTCTCTATTCTGCATCCATCTACTGTACAATCAAATTCATTAATATTGTTTCGTCCAATCAAATCTGTCTTTGTTTAAATTACTATTTCTAACTGAGATAATCTCTCGTTCTTGCCTTTAAGTTTGTCGTTGTCAAAGTATCTTTAGTTTACCGTTTTTGCATTTTCTGTATAGAAATTATATTTTGCAAGATTTAGACTTACCTTTATGACTCACGATATGGTTCCTTCTGGACTGAAAAACTGCAACGCCTCTAACCTCCAGCTGATTTTGATTACATCGTTGAATGCTGATACATAAACAAAAGTTTGAGTTAGAATTGAGTTAGATCTCGAATAGTTGCAAATGAATGTTTATGTTCTTGATAAAAATCTTAAAGTTTCTCTCTCACGCGATATAGAAGTTGCATCTTCATCAACTGTTGACAGTCAGTAAAATTTTTTTTTTTTGGTATGGCTGTCGTGGGAAGATTTGACAGACTTTCTTCATACCAATTACTAGGTTTACTAGTATGACTTCTCTTTTACTTCCGTTTGACTTTTTAATGACGAGGAATTTTGTCAAATTCATTCGTCCAACGAACAGTCAAAAAGTGCAACACTGATACAATACGTTAGTTGTACTATTAGGTTAGGTCTGCAGATTTTTCTGCCATCTTATATTACGGTCTCAGCGCTACCAACTTCTAAAAAATGTATATGGATTTTGCAACACGAGCGTCGTAACATTGTAAACATTGCTAAGTATAATGGAAAAACATTTCGAAATCATAATATTGACTAACCTCAAAAAATAACACTGCAGACCGTTTTGGAAAAATACACAGAGAAAAAAGATATTGGATCCCTCAACTACCAGTGAGAAGTGAAGTTGGTGAGTGTGAGTTTGCAAAACATAAGAAGCAAGTATTATAACTATGTTAAGTAATACTATTTATATCAAAGTGAGCGGATATAATATTAGCGGATGCGCGTTATAGAATGTGAAGAATCTGAGCGCTTTGGAAATCAATTGAAAAGCGTTGTGAAGCTTCGATTAGAGAAATGTTATCGCGAGGAAATATCCAAGGTCGCATCGATCATAAATTTGAATCCGGTTGGTTCTAATTAAACCACGCAAGCGATAGATAATATCAGTATCTAGTTTCCTAATTGTCCTAATCGCAGACGAGGGATAACGTATTGGACGGTCGTATGAAAAATCAGATGCCAGCTTGTTGCACGTTGACAGAGCGCATTTGAGCGTGTAACATGCTTCGGTTCAGTGAATCCGTACGTAGACAGTTAAAAAATTCCGAACCAGCCGTTCTAGTAAATCATGTTGAAATTCCTGCAGCCGGAGGATTAGTGGGTTTTTGCCGTGTGTAAAAAGCGTAGGATTAATCGGTTTCCTTGATTGCGCCAATTCTTTGAGAATCGTCGTCCTATTAATTGTCGACGTTAATGACGTGGCTGCGGGCTCTCTCCACGGTAGCCGGCTGACGACCTGTGCTGGCGGTGGTCACGCAATCGCGATCTTCTTACGTTCAATTATAACGAGAATGCGCCGCGAGCACGCACTTTGCTCGACATACGCCCACGGATCGTCCCAAAGGACATGTCCAGATCGCCCGAGAGAGTGAATCCTACATCGCAATTCACGTACCTATCTCAACGGTGATACGTTTCTCGTTTGCACGCGGACTCAAAATACGCGCGATGCAAATCACGCGCTTTTGCTCGTCCGATAATTGAATTGCGATAAATATGCATGCGCTTATTGAAAGTTAATAACTTATTATGCCAAGTGAAAATCCGCTTCAGATAGTGTAGATCCAGTCCACTTGATCATTTCTGATTTTTATGTCCTCTCAAAGTTTGCAAACTTTGATAATCCCGAAAAACATTCTACAAATGACACTTTTTTTATCATAAATTTTGAAAGATGTTCCTTTTATTGAGGGACTTGACTTCAGAAGTCAAATAGTTGTGGAGTCTTTAAGATGCCAATGATTGCCAATGAGGAACAATCAGTCACCGAGTTTTCTATTGCATAAATTATAATCACTGTCTTTTTCGTTTATTTTCAGAAAACTCCTTGTTAATCAAATTTTCGAAACGGAATGCTCGAGGTGTTATTTTATTGAGTATGTAATTTCTGCAGAAACATAACTTACTTTGTGACACATGTTATAAAGTAGTATCTGGTAATAAATTAATTTCTCGTAGATGGAGTCAAACTGGCGCAAACCGGGATTCTTGGCTGATAAAGGTGTGTTGGAGATTTTTCCATGCCTTTATAATCACAAGTTTAATACATATTGGTAACGCCAGTGCTCTGCCAGTCGTTGCGATGTTATCAGCGTCAAACATGATCATTCAACTCAGTCTTCTTCCTCTTAATCTCAGTCCCGGCAAACATGCTACCGTGCACCGCATAACTGAAAAGTGAAATGCAACGTCATAAATCAAACGGCAATGCTTGTTAATATTGCAATTTAGTATAAGTTTGATCGTCTTGTAGTGCTGATCACGTCGACGGACAGAGAAATGGCCAATGGCTGATAACTATTTGTATAGGAATGAGCTTAATTACGGTCGCAGTCAACTGGTTGCCAACATTCAATCAAGATCACCTTTTTGTCTGCTGATTTCATTGGATATAGTGACTTGGGTTATTATTATTTTTTTTTTATTTACTTTTTTTTCTCAAACCAAGTGGGCTTATATATTTATCAGATGACAATAAAACGTATAACTGTTTCGACTTGGCTGTCACTCGGTGGCATTTAAACCTTTAAAAATTGTTCAATTTCAAAAGTGACTTGTCATGACAGAGACCCAGAGCGGTAATAATATTCGGGTTACGAAAATCGACTGTGGGGCCATCATCATGAAGGTGGCAATTAAAGTTCCGAGCTGTCAATCGATTTTCTTACGTATGGCAAAATGTTTGCAAATGCTCCATCGATGAACTTCGCGACGTGAAGGTACGTGATTTTTTTTCTTTGATAATTGAGGTGAGCCTCTGAGACGAATCAAATGTCATGCGAAAAACGACCTATCAATCATCATGCAAATGCCCGGCAATAAAACATATAAACAATCAAACTCTCTGCGTTGCGCGACTGATCGAACCACTTCGCTCAGTTCATTAAAAACTTTGGTAATAAACTTGGAATTTTTACTCCTACGACTTTCACGGATTTACATTAATTGTCATTTCTGAGGCGTTAAGATCGCTTGTGGAAACGCGTGCTCGCAACAAACAGAGATTGAAAAACCATAATCCTCATCTCGCGTGCTATTGCACAACCTGTACAATTTATCTCGTGGGACGTGTTACTTTTACATGTAGATTTACTTCGAATAGAAATTGCGATTTGGGTGCGACATGCTTCTGATAAGATATTATGACTGTATCAGAATTGTATATTATTTTCCAGATACTGCACCGGCAACGAGAGCGGACGCGATTTATGAAGTTGTTTAAAATAAAATGAAAATTTTATTGCCGCTCAAAAAGTGTGCCGATAAAACACGTGAGAACATTTTTTGCTCCTTCGTTAACGACAGGCTGAAAAAAAGGGGGTGTCCGTTTGCGGAAAAAGGTGGCCTCTTAATTGTACGATCAATCAGATAACGGGTGTTACGTTTGCACTTGAAATCCCACAGCGTTTTCGTTCGTCACGACATTCCGGCCGCCGCTCCTAGTCTTTGTCGAATGTATTTTTTTAATCTGATAGTCACGAAACAATAATCATTACTATTTAAATCTTCAGGAATGGCTGGCACTCAGAAGAGAGTGAAAGACTCGATGATTACGCAGACAGGAATTAATGCGCAAATCATTATGTAACAATAACGCGCAATGAGTCAGGAAATTCGAAGAAGAGCCAGTGCGCTTCTATATTAGCCTACGCCGATGGATATCTTGAGCTGTTAGCAGAGATGATTTCTGATCTTCCCGGAATGGATCTTACGGATGTATCAAAGTTGAGCCGTCTATCGACTCGTGTACCCGATGAGTGACGATTTTTCGCCTCGACGTGTATGGCATTCGCGCAAACACCAAACACCTTGGACTAACGTTAGACGTGTGGGTACACATGAAAGGCGTATCACGAAACGCACTATAAACAGCGACGACGACTGCTTGGGTCTACCGCGAGTGTTCATGTGGGTGAATTGGAATGACCTTATATTTACGCGTTTCATAATTTGCGTTGTCAGCTTTGGATTCCTGCGGATAACCAATTGGCAGCAGCGGAATAACAATATTATGCAGAAAGACGTAAATATGGGAAAGGATTGTCGCGACACCGCTCCGGGACAAGGGTATTATGAGTTGGTATTCAATTGCCAGGTAGATAAGGGTCATTTATTTTGTTTGATCGTGACAGGTTATTGTCGGCTTGCTAGTGAGAGGTGGCATTTTTTATCTCACGTTACACATCGTTGGAGACCTAATAGAAGACAACGTGATAAGGTCTGCTGTTAACAAGGTCTACTGAGGTAGCGGATTCTGGGAATGTAAAAGGGAATTTGCGTTTGCTCTAGATCTAATAGGACAAGTCACATTCGTTGTCAACAATTCTTGTAATTAACTTAATGTCTTTTTTTCTTTTCTTGCGTGGGAAGTAAGTGCAAGTTGAGTTCAAAGATATTATTCTAAAATTTATGTAATACTTGAAATTATACTGCGAAAGATCTCCTCTGACAGAAATTTGGAATGAAAAGTCTTTATATCAAGAACTGAACTTGTTAGAAATTTCGTATAGCAGCAGTAACAAAGAAGAGTTATTGTGATACGAAATCACAAAAGTTAAAGTTAGGGATTGGTACATTTTATTATAATTTAACTATTTGAATTTACTTTTGAAAAAAACTTTTATCGTCATTTGTGATTGAACCTCACAGCAACCTGTATTGCTCATACTTAAAAAAATGTGATTATAAATCTGTAATTGAAACATACATTTTAAAAATATATGCATTTTTATATTAGTTATCTTCATGTCAATCTGTCGTGAACATCAGTCATTTTCCAATTGAGACTTGCAAGGTAAGATGTTAAAACGTTCTAAAATAATGAGACATAATCATCTTGATTTCAGTTAGAGTTCAGTTGATTTTTTATACAGTGCGAAATTCAAGTTCTTCGTGTTTATCAAGTTTGCCAATGTTTCTAATGATTGATAATAATTATTACATCATTAATTATGGAGAGATGTTAATTTTTAACGATTCTAATAGATTTTTTTTACGATTAGAGAACTTTTTCACCATTCTAGTAATTTCTGTTCACTTTCGCAACTCATCTAATTCAATGTCACTTATTATAATTTACGATCACCCCTGTCTGATTTCGTAATATTCCACATCTCTAATAACACCATCGTTATATCAATTACTTTAATGAATATTTTATCAGCAATCGAAATACCAGTGCGCTTATAAAACCAACTGGAAAAAAACTTTTTCTTGGCGCTGGGATGTTTGCCGGTGAGCAAAACACCGTCATCATAACAGCATCATCGTTTCCATCGGGCGTTGCGGTATAGCGATAGGCAGCAATCATGCTCGGTGTGCGTCTGCTTAGCACAACTCTAATTACGACTATTTTTGTCAAACTTGCGCCGACGCTCTGCAATCAACGCGTAACTCTGCAGCCTGACACTTTAAAGACATTTCCATCACGGGAACATCGTCGTTTTTTCGTCATTATCATCATCAGATCCTGATCGTTACAATTTCAAACTCGGTAGCCCGATCATCCCAATTATCGCGATAATATCGACACTTTAGATCGTTAATCCTCTCCTCTCCCTCTTTTCCCCGATGTTGTAATTATTGGCAGCAGTGTATCACGAGCAAAAAATGACATTCCTGAGGAAATGAACGAAATATTAATAATTAAAAAGTAACGATCAATTAGAGGAGGTTCGATGCGTTCGATCTAAATGTTCATAAACAATTATATTAACGATTTCAAAATAGTTTGATCAATGTGTTTTATAATTTTGAAATAGTTGTAATTGCGCAATTCAACATCGGATTTCTACTTTGCAATAGCTCATAACAGAAAGCGTATGCTGCTAAAGGTTTTCCGGTTACGCGCACGGGGACACATCTTGGCACTTTGCGCTCGGGAGTCGACCAGGTGTCCTTGCGCTTTAAATAAATGCGAAAAACAGCGCGCCTCTATCTGTGTAATGCAATATTGTTGATATCCATGCATACACTCGCACAAGAGCGAGTTTCTTGACGCCTACGCGTTTTCCAGTTGTCCCCGCGTGCCCCTCCTCGGGCTCTTTTTCTGTCGCGCTGCAATTCAGGACAGCCAAGAAAATGGCAGAAAAATGTCTGGGAAGGTAAAGCGAGAAAGGAATGGTTCGAAGTACGCTGTGAAAAAAACAGGGGGGCGGGTTTAAACGAATGACGAATGCGGGCAACGGAAAAAATAATTCATCAATACGCATGTAGTCTCTAAACCGTGATTTCATTAATTTTTTTTCTTTTTTTTTTCAAGAAAAAGCTTGCATGAATTGTTCTTAATTATAATAATTTGGAAATCATTTTTAACCTGTTTTATAATGCGTATTGTCTACACAATTTGTTTTTTTTTGTGAACATTGATTGATTACACGGTGTTAAATATCTTGTCCAGATTGTTTTTCAAAGTATTTATATGCTAGAAAACTAACAAAAATTTTTGATAATTAGTTAACAATAAAATTAGTTTGAAGCTGCGTCCATTGAAAAATCTATTAGGTTGAATACCAATCCACGTGACTACTTAAAAAAAAGAAAAAAATAAATAAAAAATAAAAACATTATGCATTACACAATAATAATATTACACTGGTTTCACATTTTTGAAACATTATTCCACTAGTTGAAATCATGTTTGAATTCGAATTTAAAAAGACGTCCTTTGTTTTGTTTTGCATCAGGTCTGAAGTTAGCAGGATTTGAGTTAAGAGAGTTGCAGATTGCAGATGATACAAAAGCATAAAAAATGTCAACTGTCGCATTTGGTTTGTTATAATTAAACAAGTATTTTACGTCAGTCATACCCGAAACAAAATTGTTTTAAAAATATAAACAGTCAGGTATAATATAAACATGTAAAAATTGTCACATATAATACAATGGGTCAGTTTTTAGGTTAGTTTCAGAAAGATTTCTTTGTATTTACAATTGCTGTTACAGATAGGTGTTGTTGAAAATGTTGATATTCAGATGTGTGTTTTAGCGAGCTAGAAAAATGATTCATTTGGTTTGTTACAGAAATCGATAAAGAAGGAACCGTGTGGTATTATAAAGTCAGCGTTACGTATAAGGCAAAGGAGGGAAACGGTTTAAGCACCATCAAACGTAAGCGTGGAATCCCGAAGGATAAGCCCGAGGCGTCCCGATCATTTCCCAGCACCGCACCCCAATTTTAATCAGGACCCGAAGTATGCAAGCGGGCGATGGATGCGCGTTTCCGAGCCTAGCTCTCCTGGGCAACTACTGGGCGTTACGATGTATGTAATTTATTTTTATTGCTACCAATTTTTTTTACCCCTCGATCAGCCGCTACTAATTTCGAATAAGGCAGAGAGGCAGCGCACTCGCAAGAACATTCGAAGACGAACAAAAAAATGTATATGAGCAGAGGATCCGCGCGCCACAACACGCTCCGTCGATTGCCTTGATTGCCTGTATATATACTCGCCGAATCTCATGATTCTTTCAATTACCCATCGTAATGAATGACTGTTATTCGTGCGGCAGGAACGTAATTCATTGGACATTTGAGCTGCAAATATCTCTCAGACTCACGTGTTGAATGATTTAATTCATATTGCTAAATATCACCTTGCAAAAATTAATTTGATTTCAAAAAAATTTGGTTTCTTGTTTCTTATGTATAAGTTAATCATATTTGTTTTTAGTTCAAAAAAGTTATTCTTGAAAGAATAATAACTTTTCTGAATCAGAAAAAGTGGTAAATTAACATTTATTTATTTTCATTTAGAATTAAACATTTATATTTTTTGTCTCAAAAAGTTTTTTTCGGTTTTTCAGAACTTGTTCTACAATTTTGATGATTCTAAATACGAGTCATTTATTGGACAAAAGTTGTTTCATGACTTTTGTCAGAACTTATATCTGCGGTTCTAATGTGCCGGCAGTTGTTTATGTGACTGTACTGTGCTGTTTCAGAGGTAAGCAAAAAGATTTATCGCAACTGTGCCAAAGAGTGGCGTGCGCGACAGAGACGGATGGGGCGCGAAAAGCCGAAAAAAGGGCGACGTCGTGTCGCGCGAGCATATAAGGAAATGGAAAAGGGAAAGAGACAGGAGAGAGGCGAGGGTTTTGGAGCAGAGTCGCGAGGGTTATTGCAGTAAGTCTCCTCTTGGGGGTTCAAGAATATTACAGTTCCCCCTCAGCTACGTGATCCCTTTGCTGGCTCGTGGCGTCTCTCTCTGGCTGTTATTTTTCGCGTCGTGTCTTGTTCGTTTTATCGTTCTCCCACGCACGAAGAAACCCTCGATCCCCAATTCGAGCAATCATACATTACCGAGGCGATCTTTTTAAAGGCGCCCCACTTAAAAGAACACGCTTTACGTTTATGACCGCTCATTCGGCGCTACGTGAGCCGCCACCGCGTTCTATTTTCGACGCCGGTAGGCACCGCTAGCGTGATAAGCAATAACGCCGAGATACCGTATGCTTGGAACCATTACGGCCAATTGGCTCTAGCTCTCTCTCCTTTCTTCTCTCCATCCCTCTACTTTTTTCTCTCACTCTTTGTCTCATTCTTTCCACCCAAATTTAATGAGACCATTCGTTTTCCACTAGACACGCGGGCTTCATTGGAAAAATAATGGATTGCATGCAATTATGAAGAATTGAATTTTTCGGATAACTTTTTCGAGGGGCAGCGTTCGCTCAGGGGCGAATGATTGCAATTACGGTTTCCTCTGACAGGATATCTCACTCTGCGTCACATATGTTGTGAAAACATCAATTCCATGACAGTTAAACTTGGTCAAAAATCAATTCTTCGTTGTCCTGTTTATTACTCCAATTTGGTTTTGGTCAAATATAAATGAAATAAAGATTTTTGTTTGATATATTTTTAGGTGGACGGAATAATGAACTCGGATAAAAATGATTAAAACTGTGATCCAGGACATGATCGAGAGAAAGACAAAAAAAAGTGGCATGGCTCGTGACTCAAGCCGTCCTCCAGGGGCCACAGAGACCAAAAAGAACGGTCCAATTAAAAGCTTCAGCTTTTCTCGCTTACATTCGTTGCAAAGTCGGTGCGCTTTACATTGAAAATGAGAATTGACCCCAAGTTTAATGAAATGATATATTCTTGAAACACTTAGGGGGATCTGCATAAGTCTTGGTGCGCGCGGCAAAAAGAAAAATCATCCTGTCCGACGAAACTTTCGTCATTAAACTTGGTACACTTTTTTCGTCCCGGGGAAGGACAGCGATGCGTCTTGTGCGCTGCAAAATTGTCATGGGAAAAGTGAAAAATTATGCACTTTCGGTGTCGCGCGCGATTTTCTTTTTATTTGACTTCGAGGCAAGTTTGTGCGCGTGAGCTGAAACGAAGATGGCTCAGAGGGATGCGCGCGAACTTGGCGCAAAGCGATAACCGGGGATTAACGTCTGGTCTCTCTTTTCGTTTTTAACCCGTTCGTCGCAGGCAAACGAGGTCGAAGCGGATAATGCGGTTGTTCGCTGTAAAGTTTCGAGTTTGATTGCCCCACAATCCGAGCTGTCGTGCGATTTTATTACTTTTAAACACGCGTTAAATAAAGCAGGAATTAAGTCGTGGATACACAGACGATTTTAGCCTTAATTACGTCAAACCCTTCCCAAAAGCTCTATTCAAAAACAAGGGATGATTATTTCCTATTGCTTGCCGACATTTTATCTTACTTCAGTTTATTTCACTTTATTCAAGAGTACTCATATATAACAAAACTATTGTCCAAAAAATTTATTATTATTTTTTATTAATGTTGATAAGAACAACTTGAAACAAATTAAAATACTGACGATGCTTTTATTGTGAGCAAATTAAAATGACTGTAAATTCATACGATGAAAAAAGTCGTTTCGAATAAAGAAACTTGCAGGTAATTTATTTCCTTAAAATTGAAATTAATGGTGGACCTTGCCTCTAGGTCAGTATTTTGAAACGAGATGTAAGTTTAGTTGTGTATACAATGATCTGTCGTTTCGGCTGGTGGCTGTATTTACTTTACGTAGCGGGTGGTCATGACTTGTATACTTTCTTTTGAAAAGAGACAGAGGGCGTGAGCCGCGAAACGCATGTTCTACCCGTAATGGGCATTAGTGTCATTGCTTTCATTCCCGCTCGATTGTAAATCAGCAATACGAAATTAACCCTCAGTCGAAATCTAATCAAACTATACTTTTCCTGAATTAATAATGTTAGATTGAAATGAATTTTAATTACCATATATCGAAAACTATTATAACCTTTTTCAATGATTTTATTATTTTCATTTTATTTTGCATTTTCCATTCATTTTTATATTTTATTAGCGAATACAAATGATATTAAACAATTATTTCCAAACAAAAAGATTCTATTCCAGAGGAATATTCATTTCTGTTTCGAAAAATTGAGCAAAAAAATAATTTCATTTAAATGTTCAGGTTAGTCTCATCACCTGTTTTCCCAAAAAAGTTAAAAATAAATTTCATAAAACAGAATGTCAATTGAATAACAAAGTCACAGTTTCCCACGTAGTGCCGGAAAAACGTGCCAAATTGAAGTGAAACGATGAAAGGCAAATTTTGTAGCCACCTGAAGTACACAGTTGACTTCGACACCCAGTCCCAAAACAATTTAACGACATGACCATTGTTCAGGTGTAAGGTCATTGTTGATAGTTGACAAGGATTGGCAACTTCTCATCAGGACCGCACGTGTTGTCCAGATGTAGACACATCGCTGCAGGGTCACTTGTCATTTCATTGTAAAGTAACAGGTACTTTGTACATTGTCAAGTGATGACTTCACTTGCCGTGGGAACTTAAATGACCACTTTATCTCGAATCGCGCTTGGGATCGAATGAGTGGAATTTGAGTTGGGTAAGCAAATAGACTGGTTTATATAAGGCGCGGTTAAAAAATCCCTGTTGGTAAACATATCGCGTGTAATTTTCTTATTGCGTGGAAATATGTGTTTGATTTCGAGTTTCGACTTTTTTTCTTTCTCTCTCAAGGAATAAGCAAATATTTTCACTGTTCACGTTGAGAAAACTTGACTCTTCCTTTTTACCAACTGATGACCATTATAACACAATGACACAATTTTTTTTCGAAATTCAAAGCTGAAAAAAACAGTATACCAGTTTTTTTTGAACGAAAATAAATTCATAAAAATAATAATATAGTACAAAAAACATAAAAGTAATTAACAATGAAAATATAACTCGTAACCGCGTTTTAAAAACTGCAATGAGTATTATGACAATATTTGATTCAATTAAACGAACGCGCTTTGCGGTTTGCTTAATCGTTGGCTGTTAGCCCTTATCTCACAGGTTTGATTGGATTTAATGTTGTCCGTCGAGGGTTTCATGGAAGTATCTTTACCTTATCGTGTAATCGATCGTTCATTTTGATTTCGCTGACACAACGTTTGCGTGGCGGCGTTGTCGTGAGGTGGCAGAAAAAGAAAAAGAAAGAAGAAAAAAAAAAAGGAAACGTCCGCGGCTAAATCGCAGGTACAGAGGAGGGAGAATGATGACTCGTGCGTTCCGCTTTAAAAGCAATAGCCTGTTCCTCTATTTTGAACATTTCGTCGCAAGGTTGCAAAGTGTTGCAGCCGCAGTTGCTGAGATATAACCCAGCGTCGATTAAATTATGGCTACTCTCAGGCCGAACTGGGCTCTAACTTATGTGACAACCGCGATGCTAAATTACGTAACGCTATACGCGTAAATATTGCGCGCTCGCATGTACAGGTTGTTTTCTGTGTACCCATGCTAAATTGCCAACTTCGATGCGCTCTTTGTCCGGTTTTCATCTCGGGTTCGCACTCCGTCTTGTTCTACATTGCCGATTTTATGTCTTCGTCTTGCGCTCCGAAAAGAATATTCACATTTCCTTCCGGTGTACATATCCAAGCCAACATTATCATTCATTTACTTTTTCCCTGGCTTTCTATCTCGAACAATCAATTGGCTCGCTCGATTCGAACCGATGCTTTTATATGCCATGCGACGATTTACAACAAACGTCACTATTTGCCATGGAATAATCTTTTGAAGACGCAATTGTGATCAATGTCTCTGATATCTGAAAGTATAACATGTTAATTATTTTACAGCTACGTTCAATGACTTATTTTGATATAAAATTTCAATATTTGCAAACATAAAAACAGTTGTGCAATTTAGAGGACAGTCCTGAAAAATTGTTATCCTCCATAGAGGGAAGAAAATTTTCGTCAGTGAGAAAAATCGTAAGAAATTTGGTGAATCTCTCAATCCGGACTTAGCAATAAATAAGACTCCGCTCTATCCTCTGCCCTGACTAACAAATCCCAAACTCTGGGCGAGCATCGCGCGAGAGAATTTCGTCTCATTATTTTCATTCAGCGCAAAACTTATCAACCTTTACGACACCTCTTCTTTTATATCAAACCTTTACTACTCGAGAGATTTAAAGCTCGGAATATTTGATCTATCCCGGGCAATATCTCGTGTCCAACGGAAGCTGCGTCACAGGTGTGTGCGAGTTACGACAGCAGCCTTTTATGCCCATCGATGGTGGGCGTGTTACATTGCCTAGTTTCTGTTACGGATTACCAAAGAAAACCTCCGAATCGCTATTATGCCCGGTCCTCTTGGGTTTACGATTCTCCGTGACCTTCTTCTTTGAACCTCGCCTATTCGTGCGGCGTAATCACGCACACACAAATGCTCGTCACGTATGTGTTGCGCTCGGATAGGACCCATTGCAACTTCTCACAGGTGTGGAGGATATTACGTTTGGATATTCTTTTTTGCACGGTGGGTGCATTATGATCTGTTAACCCCGTTGCTTTGGCCCAGATAGACAAAAAACTAGGAGGAGGTGACTTCCGGCGATTCACATTACTCGTTATTATGTTTCTCAGCGACAAAGCGCGAGTGTGAAATCGCGTTATCCGAGCTGATTGTTTTGTTGGATCGCTATTTATCAGGTGGGAAAAACTGCTTGGATATATAAAAATAAACATGTGCAATTAATTTATATGATGCAGCTCAAGTTCAAAACGTTTCCTAGAACGAAATGTATTTTCATGATTACTTGAAAATTCTTGTTCTCAGTATACCTCAAATGTATCGTGAGAATCCTATAGATATAAATGATTTTTTATTTGAAACTTTAATTGATTCGCATTCCCTTATTAGATACACAGATATGCGAGTATATATTAGTTTTATGGGAATATAAAAGATATTAAAAAGAAATGTCCCGATTAAAACTTATGGAATATTGAAAACTGAAATGTTGAATCTGATCTTATTTTCCATTAATATATAATGTAATTACTGAAAACATATATGCAGCATTTATGTGTCATGTTTGACACATATGGTTGTCTATATACAGGCGTAGATATATTCTTCTGGAGTATTGTAAATATTTAGTTGACATATAAAATCTAAAATTGATAAATAAAATCATATTTGATATATGCTCATACATGCTTGTCATTAATGTCACATATATATAAATTTGTCTACTACAGTAATTTGAGTTTGTTACCTTTTAAGAATTTCTTAATATTTTTATACCACAGTATTCAATTGAATGTCAACCTTTAACCCGGACAAGAATAACGTAATTCTACATAAAAAAAATATCAGTCTGTTTGAATTTTTTGGCTCGTTTTGATGTTAAAAGTATATATGGAATAAAAATAGACAGTTTTATAAGAGAAAGCCAATCTGCATAATGTAAATGATTACATCCATGTATACACTAAATGTCATCATACAGAACGATAGTTGAAACAGAGCAAGCTAACTTGATTGAGCAATTTAATGATTTTAACTCCGAGTCTGTGAGTCGTATCTTTCATTGTTTCGTACAAAGTCGATGAAGAGCAGATTCTAAGACCTATACCTCACAGCCTGGAATTCTAAGGTTACTGGCGGCTGCAAGTGATTAATCAATCCGGAGACACCGAGATACAAATGTAATTAGAAATTGGAACTAACAAGAAGCGTATTCTGTCATGACTGACAAATTCGCATTCATTGTTTACTAACTGAAAGGTGTCAATTGGAAGTAATATATATTTATAAATAGGAAGAAAATGCAATCTCGTAGAAGAACAAATTGGAAAAAAATTGTCGCATGAAAACATATAAAGAAGAGTTTAGGCTTTTGAGGGACTGGTGTGTGTTTGGTATTCAAAAGACCAATAGATAGAAGATAATTGAATATGCTTTTTTGTCAATAGAGAAGCGCCCTGTCTTTTCTTTTCATCCTTTCTATTTTTAATACAATTGCTTTTTACAAAGCGGAGACGCGGGACCATGCGGGTGTGGCGTGCGTATGCGCGCGAGGTGTGTGCGTCGACAAGAAAAATGAAAAGAGCCAACTGAATGAAAGAAAGGATTGAGTAGTCGTGCTCTGGGAAGTTAGCAACAAAAAGGGTGTCGCGGGGCAACGATGCTGCTACAATGCCGCTCTGATAAACGAGGCAAGATTGTCTGTCCGCTGACTCTTTTTTTCCTTTGCCCCCTCTCCCCCCTCGGCAGTCTTTTGCCCCTTCGCACGCCTCGTTCCGCTATCTTATTTCTGATTC
Source organism: Trissolcus basalis (assembly GCA_025266255.1). Lineage (NCBI taxonomy): Eukaryota > Metazoa > Arthropoda > Insecta > Hymenoptera > Scelionidae > Trissolcus > Trissolcus basalis. Next base: position 24,101 of record JAAMPD010000838.1, read on the forward strand.
TCATCATCAATAGACGTGTACGTGCGTCAGTAAAAGATCCGGCGTTGCGTCTTTTTCGTCAAATTGAAAATCTCTTCACTCTCCCCACCGCCCCTCAACGACACGTAACGATCTTGAAAGATCTTTTTCCTGAAACTGTGTCGGGGTTATCAATTCTATCGACGAGATTACATAAGTGAATGATACCCGGCTTGTGTATTTTCTGTATTGAGATCGAAGCGAGAAACTATTTCGCTGATGCATTACTCTTAAATCATCCAACATTTGGACAAATAAAACGAAACAAATTTTTTGCCTCGAAACAAATTTGACAAAAAGTGCACAATGAAATAAGGTGTATTTCATTTTGTTGCACGTACTGAAATGTATATCTTGCTGCGTGCGAACGGTTTTGTAAGAGTTGCAATTGGTGATATATATTTTTCTGAAACGATCAGAGCCATGGTCAAGTCTAAATCGCATATAAGTTTTTTTTAGTAAATTCCGCACCTAAAACGAGTCATTATCTTTAATCTTGCAAATATCGTTATCAGGAAAAATGAATAATTCAAAACGGCGTTAATCGAAAACCAGATATGTCAATTAAATTGGTTTTAAGTTAAGCAATTTGTCTGGTAAAAACTTAATAATCGTAAATTTTTCGAACGCGCATGTTTTGCAAGCCCGTTCCAAATATACCGCAATTTGCGAAACGTCCGTGCATCAAAAACATTTATTTATAAACCTCAATTCTCCGGCTGTCGCATCAGGCCCCGATTTCTCTTTTTTATCATTTGACTACTATTTCGGGGACGAGTTTTGTGGCACTCAGCGCGTAGGTATACCGCGCGAGCGTTTTAGACCAAGTTGCGTAATAGCCGCTCCAACTTTCGGATGAGTTTCACGTTCCTCTTGGCGGCGTCTCTTTCAGCCTCGCGGATCCTTTTCTCGCCGATAAGTTTCCATGGGCACACGTATCAGTGCACACTCAAAGCATTATCTTTCCGAAACAAAATAATTTCGTTGAAATTTATAATAAGGATTCTTTCGAAAAAGAAATATCGTTTCAGTTTAAAAAATCACTTGACCCACTTTATCTTTCAATAAGAAAACAAAATTCAGTACAAGTCCATGTATACTTCACTGTGTGGAACAATTTAAATTCAATAATTAACACAGTCATTATGAAATTCGATAATTGGATTTTGTTATGATTAAAACAAATTATAAAGAAATAATTCGTAATATAATAATTGAAAAAAGTCCAGACTTGCAAACTGGAAGCAGCACTAGAGAAAAACTACTAGATGTTTTGTGTAGAACCTGATGAAATCAAGATATTCTTCGGAAGACTAGGCTGAGAACTGTAATTGTGCAGTGTGCTGTAGACAGGATGTTACCACTCGTTTTTGTGTCAATGTATTGTCATCGGAATTCTCGTAAAATAAATAATTAAGAGGCCCGGTAGATGCGACTTCGACGGCACTTTGAAAGGGTCGTGAAAGAGGCACTATAATGTTGGCATCCCTCTCTTTTCTGAAGAGTGCTCACTAAAATTTACAAAATTAACGCGAGAAAATTAACGGTTCGACGGTTTACCGTCATCTATCAGCAAACGAAAAATCATAATTGAATCAAAATTAACGTTAGTATTTTACCAATTCAAATACGATAGAAAGCGGATGAAAAATTGTTCTTCTATAAAGTTCATTTGTAAATTAAATTCTGTTAATAAAATTTAATTGGCGAGTACCTTTTGATATCAATATAGTATTCAATTTATATGTAGAATAAACTATAGACTGCACCTTTCGTCCTTTTCAGAAAATCACCCGATTGTGTAAAAGCCACCACAAATTGGGAGCCAAGCAACTTTTGGTCAAATTTTATGAATGACAGGGTACATCAGTCTTCGAAAGGTGAAGGAACCTTTTTTTGTTTTTGGTTTACACTTGAGTCGTGCATAAACGGAGTATAAAGAAGCTCGATGATGGGAGTGATAAAATTATTGAATACGAGGCTTATGTAAATTATACCGATAAATTAAGCGGTGCGCGTCAAAAAATGTGTTGCCGTGTTGCAACGTGTGGCTGAATTAATAATTGTTGAAAATTAATTAGTCGTTGTAATGAGAGTTAGCGCCTGCATCCAAAGAAGCTGTAATTCATTTTATACGGAGGGATAAAAGTAAATATCGCAGAGTGATAAGCCGACTGTAACATTTTTTTTCGTACCCTCATTATACGAAATTAGTCATTTGTATTGATTTATGTTAAATGTGTCATAAAATGAATATGATTTGTACATCTGTTGATGCATCTAATTAGAATATTTTTACCTTGTCTTGTACAAGTGCCGGCGTACGACTTGAAGAATGAATTTTCAAGGCGATCATAAGTTGAGGAAGTTATTTGACATAGATTTTTGTAAAAAATATTATGATATTGTGATTAAATTCTAAATCAAACTGCTCATGATACAAAAAAAATCATGAAAGCCATTAATTTGGTCTCATTATAAAACAGTAAAAATGTTTAGTGAATAAAGTGAAAGTACCATAATGAATTTTATGTGTAAAATGGTATTAATTGTCAATTCTCATTTGAACCAGTACCAATTTTGATTATTACTATAATTTGAAACTTGTTATCATTAATGTACGAATAGTTACAATTTGAGTTAATTTATTTTCTGAAAACACATAAAGTGTGACAGTTTCCGAGCGTACGTTGTTTGAAGATACTGTGATACAGTGACGTTATGTTAATTCCGTGCATGAAGAATCTTTTTGACATCAGAATCACGAGCGAGGATCAGTGCGTAGACGCACGTTTGTAATTGGATGTTAATTAAACGAAGCAAAAAGATGTCGATAAAAATGACACGAGGGAAAAAGAAAAACAAAATCAAAGGTCACGAATATCGGCCGACCACAACTCACACCTCAAAGTTACGCGGAGATAATGAATCGACACTTAAGGTGCATGAATATGACTGACATTTTCTTTTGATTTGCATACGAATGCTCAGAAAATGGCTAATCGTACGACTAAATTTTATGTATATCAATAATTTATTTTACGAGTTTTGACTTTTTTTCCTTTCAACAATTTATAGTTTGTTATTTCTTTTTTATTGTGTATTTAACTTTTATTTTTAATGACACTGAATTCATTATTCAGTGTAATATTAAGTTCAGCAGCATAAAACAAACCGAAAATAAAAAAAATGAAGGAGAAAAGATGATAATTTTTTTCAAATTGAGTCAAATTCAAAGCAGCATAGAATGTATAGATTTCAGTTTCTGTTTTTTCTAAAATTACGAATAATTTGAGGAAAATTCATTAGACTATGAGATTTGATAATGTGATATGTGTTTTGGATGATATGTAATCATCCAATCCAATTATCCGAATCGCTGTTCGAATAATGCTTATCTGACGTGAGTTAAAGAGTTGAGGTAACCCAGGTTAGAGAATGCTCATGGAAATGCAAATTGTATACTTAAATATTTAGCGAGAGAAAATATTAATCTTCATTCATTTTTTCGTTTTACATTTTTTTTGACGAATTGAAAGAAATTGAAATTGAAGCATTCATTTTTCAAATGATGTCTCTTTTTTTATCTCACAAAGATTCAATTTTTTTTTGAAATGCAGAAAAACTTATCATGATAAATCAAGCTTCTGAAATAGTTAAAGATTTTTCAAAGCAATTACAATTTTTCTACGTCTCCTATTAATTAATAAAGACAAATTAATAGTTTGACCTTGTATCCAAACCATATTTACACCCACGTTCAATTTTCAACCTTTATAATGAAACTGAATTTAAAATCTGACTTCCGATTGATCGAGTGCAAGTGCGCAAATCACATTTTCTAGAACCAAAAAAGAAAAAGATATATGTTAATTAAACAGGGGTTGTTGTTTCAGTTAAATGATGTATAGCTAATAATGACCAAGTTTTGAAACCGTTGAATATTCATCGCTAAATTTTTTCCCTTGCGTAATAGCTGCGCATAATCAGCTTCAGCATTCAGTCAGATAAATGATCTGATTGAATATGTTTCGTGATCGATGATTTTTTCAAAATCGCGACATTTTTTGTTTTACAAATGAGCTCGGCAACATTATCCCGACGGACTACATTGACACTTTTTGTGCGACTCTGCCGCATAATCGATTCCAAGTGTATCATTCAGCGCATGACGAATAAATTTTTATTTTGTTTGCTAAATTTCTTACGCGTTAAGGAATTTCTTATCGTCAATTATCGTCGACTGGTCTACTGCAAGCCAATCGTTCCAATTATCCTCAAATACACACTTTTATTAGCAACAATCACTCTTAATCATCAAAATAATCATCTTTTGTTATTAAATTACAATCGATTTAAAATCCTGCGCATTTCTCATGACGTGTTTTTCCTTTGTTTTTTATTGACGGAATAATTGTTACGATTTATTAACAGTTTGTTATCGTAATTTTATTCTCGATTTTTTCGCGGAAGGAAAACGAAAATAAAAATGATTGACTGCAAAAAAGTTTTTTTTTTCAATCAACCTCTTTATGAGATATGTTGAATGATGAGATAATCGTGATCCAATTTGTTCATTTGATATTTAATTATAATCCAACCTGTCAAAAGAATATTTCTTTGATTGAGATTATAAATTGTCACCTTGGACCATTAATAAAATTCACCTAAGCATTAAAAATTATTTCCGTTTCATGAGGCGTCTCTCTGTAAGAAATAAGACGCTTATCTAAAATCATCTTGAGCAAATGCCATTTAGGGGAATATTTGTTACTCGGTCATAAATTAGTGGAGCCAAAATATAAATATCGGCAGACGTTACGATGATTAAGGTTGTTCGTTCCTTCGTTTTTTCGTAAGTGACACTGCGACCAATCCCGTTAAATTGTCCTCGCCGAAACAAATCGCATGTTTCGTGTGAAAGTGCGCTCCTCGCGGGTAGATTGTTGCCACGTATTAGGATACCGGGATGAGTCGTAAAGTGAACTGGTCCCGGGCCCCTAAACAAGTTTGGTGACAAGCGAGCAGGCCCCACGCTGCTTTCGGCCGGTACTTTATTGGTTTTTCTTGGGCTCTAGAGAAAGTACGTCTAGTCCTGGGCGCACATAAATAGTCGAACCTATAGTTTTTGGCTCCTTCCAAAGAGATGTTCGCAGTCAGCTTAACCCTCGAGATTGTCGCTATGATTCATGCCAACAATTACTATCACGCAGATAAAAATAGGATTAATTTATGCATTTTTGAATGGATGATGTAAATTCGGCAAATTTATTTCACAGATACACTCTCCGATCTCACTGATGCTTTTTGTCTGGTCTATTAAAATGATTGGATTTTTGTCGCTGATGCATAGAACTATTTTTTTATTTCGACACATTTTTTCGTATATCAAAAATTCAAAGAAAATGGTGACGTGAAAAAATTGACAAAAAAAAAAAAATAGAGCAGAGTATGTTTCAATAAAATGTGCAACTTTTTCATTTAAAAATGCCTCTATTTCGAAGTGGATCGATTGGAATCAAGTTTGCACATGATTGAGAATGATTAGTACGTGATTGAAGAAAAAATTTGACGGCTGCGGAGATATGAAGTTTTTCATCATTTCAACCAGATTAATAACGGAAAGTGACAACATGAAAGATGAAAAAATATTACAGTAAGGGTAACAAGTTATATTTCAAGGGTAACAGGATCCGATAGAATCGCCGCGACTGTGGCAACGCTACTTTATTCGCGATTTCAATAATCTTGCAGGTTAAAATTTTATGATGCTGGATTTCGTAATAGGCATTCTCTGTAAAGTGAAATATACTTGTTATAACATAATTTAATTTAATGTTGAACAATATTTCATTATAGTCGAAACTCGTCATAAAATAATGACAATCATAAAACTCAAAAATAATATACACGAGAAAACGAATTAACTTTTTCTGTTATTTAACAAGTTTATAAATTTTTTATTGATTTATTTGTTTGCACGTAAAATAAGAAAAACAAAAAAAAAAAAACCAAAACAAGTGACCATAAATTTCAAAAAAGGGCAAGTAGAAAAAAATTCACTGTTTCACAAAAAAAAACTCGGCTTAATCATCTCCCAATCTCTTCTGCCATTAATTTCGAAGCAAATCCTGCTCACACAGAAGGTCCAATCGCGAACATTGCGGCGATCCGGCACAATCTCGAACTAGTCCGGAGATTTGTCTTCGTTGATCGCGAGGCTCGATCTGCGTGACCGAAAAGTTCTCGCAGCGAAGCGCGGTGTCGATGCCGTCCGATACGATCGCGCATATACGTTATTATCCGTTGGTACGAATAAGTAATGTGGATCTGGTAGCACTGCCACGGAAGCCGCGTTCCTGTGTGACAAGGCGCCCAACGTGGGGCCGGGTTATCTTGCATCGGGCATTGTCGCTCGCGCCGCCTGACAGTCCTCAGGGTCCTCGCAGAGGGCCCGACGAAATATAAAGGACAGAGAGAGAGAGTTAGCAACAGAGGGACGTCTTCGGCAGATCGCACGTCCAACCAGCTCGAGTGGCACGCCCGTCACCTGTGTACCCCGCGACAAGTTGCATCGCACCGTAGATTCTACAATTACTCAGACGCCTTTTGCAAACTTATTCGTCCACAATCTGAAAATTTGGTTAAATACTGAAAATTTACTTTGATTTTCTGTACACCTTCTAAAAATTTTTGTGTAATATTTTCAAACTTTTGCCAAATGATTTTTTTTAATAGAAAAAAAATGTGTTTGCATTTTAATGTATATAATATTGAGTCAACCAACTATATACTTACTACAGTTCTTACTTAATGTATAAAAATTAAAATATGTTTGTAAGAGCATCAAACTTAGAAAACAATTAAAAATAAAATGCCTGAAAATGGGTGGAATCCTTTGGAACCTCAGAAGTAGCACAGACTACTTTTAACGTCCGATATGATTATCATTTCTTGAGAAAATTGCAAAAAACAATTTTTTTTCTTCATTATTTTTTGGCGTTGCTTTTTCACACAGAGAAAAATAATGTATTAAATTTTACTATATAATAATATTTCTATCAAACGTGCTCGAGTAAATTTTGCTTAATCGATGTAGTCATTTTTACTCTTATTTACTCTTTAATTATTATTATTTAATTATATAATATAAAAATTAATAAAAGAGTAAATTTTTCTAATTTACTCTTTAAAATTTTTACGGAACATTTAGTGAGCATGTTTGATAGAAATATATAGTAAAATTTAATACATTATTTTTCTCCGTGCACGCAAAACAAAGCGATAAACGAAATGGATGATTTGATTGTAATTTTCGGAAACCTTCTAAGATATCAAAATATTTTAGATTTTATGTAGAGAAAAAAGCGAAGTAACAATGCATATATATATTTTTTGTTTAGATTTTGAAAGTAGGATGATATTCTTTTCTCAGAAATTCACCTTCAGCTTCAAGATTTACAATACTACAGTCGTTTGCGTTTTCCCGTTTCCAATTTTTCGAAGCAGGTGAATAGTGCAACGACACTAATAATGATATGAAAACTTGACATTTACATCAGTTGTCAATTCTCATATTTAGTGCTCTAAAAGCTTGAAAATAATTGTTGAAGTGAAAAATTAAAATCGAGTCATTTTCATTTGATTGTATTCTTTTTCTTTCGATATCAGTTTGATTATTGAATGTTGAATAGTTGACATATAATTTTTTGACTGTCACAAGATTATTTCTTGGTGCTCAACACTTGTCAAAATCTTAAGTGCCCATAACTCAAGGGACACAAGAGATAATATGGCGTGAGCCTAGAGAAATTAAAACTATATATCTGTAAATTTTTGAATGATACTTTTCAACTTTTTCCCTATGTACAATATTATATTTCATAATTCATTATACTTTTATTACTGGAATTGTGTCATAGACATAAAAATTTCAATTGTTGTATTGATTAAAGTTTTTTTTTTTTTTTTGTTTTATTAACACAATCTCTTTTATCTCACAATCTTTTTTTAATTTTTTGAACTTTACAACATTGGACATGATATTTCTATTACATATTTTTTCGTCATGAAACGTTTTTGGAGAAATTATTGTAAAGGAGAATTTTTTTCTTTAGTCTCATCTGTTAGTATTTGACTGTGTGCGTTAAAAAGTTTTATTTTCAAGATATTTACTTCCTAAAATAATTCATAATTAGATTAACATTTATACAATATATAACTCGCGAGATAACAATAAATAGTTTGATATTGTGAAGTGAATTCAATTCATCTAACGATTTACATTAGGCTGCCCGAATTGTGAAAAATTAACGCCATTCCTGTTAAAAAATTCCAATTTCTGTTAATGTAAGAAAAAAAAAATTTTTTTTTGATGACAAAAAAAAGTCAAGATCTGAGCGAGCTAAGACTTTGAAAAATATGTTGCTGAAAAAGTGCACCGTTCAGCACATGCAGTATTGACAAGGATCGCAAAAATTTACGATTTAATCGTCGATCGTACCAATGTGTGCGCAGTGCGCGAAAATATATAAATTCGTGACTAACTGGTGGATGGCTAGTTTCGCAGCTCAATTTGAATATTTTAATATTAAAATCTGAAATTGATTATATCCGCTGAAATGCGCGCGCCGTTTTTCTAATCGCATCTCGATTTTGATCACTTTATGGATAGAGATTTTTGTTGATTGGCGCGAACTCCGGAAATCCGCAAAAGCATAGATTGAGATTTTAGACGAGAGACGCTGGGGCGTATTTAATTAGCAAAAAATTTTTCAATCGTAGACATTCTTATCGCGATTACAATACTGTTAGTATTGTGGTCGTAGATCATTTTTTTGCACGAGCAAAATGACGGTAATAATATTATGCCCAGAACCACGCCCCGAACAATGCGATGAGCGGTCGAAGATATTCTCCCTTTTAGTCGCCTTTTACGACAGGCGAGGCGTGTATTTTGGACCCACTCGTTTTATACTCTCCGTTGTCCGGACGAATAAATTATTGTATCTATTATAACTTGAGATGAAGCCGCATTAAAACAAATGACCATTTTTGCCCTTAATTCGATATTTTATGATCGGACATATTTGTTTGCTCCGTTTTAATAAATTATTTGCAATTTTCGTACAGCAAACTGAGAAAAGTTAGAGTAAACTAAAATGAATTTTATTTTCAATAAATAATTAAATCATTGAAAATTGATTTAGTAATTAGTGATAAATACACGTGACGAAAAAGAAAATCTGATCATGTTACTGACAGAATGAAACGTAGATAACACAGTGAACGAAAAACCAATCAAAAATCATACGCGTCTTGTCGTCAAAACAATACAGGGAGCGATGAAATGCGCAAGGGAAAAGACAAGAGATCAAGTGTTAGGAGAATAACGGCGAGTGACGAGCCGCCGTAAAGTCCCATTCTCGACAATAAAAACGAGCGACATAAAGGGGAGCACAAACGTACATGTGTAAACGCGTACCTGCACAGCCGCGAAGTGGGTAACCAATCGAGAGACCCTGGCAAATTTGCAACGCGATAACTGTAAACCAAAACGAATGCGATCCCACTACCACCCTTGAAATGCCAGTCAGATAAAGCAGGATCAACGCCGATTGTGCAAAAGTTACGGACACTCGCACGTCTATTTTAATAGAAAAAATGTTTCGATTAATCAATTACTTGAAAAAAGTTGTGCAATTTAAAAAAAAAAATATTCTTTCGAATATTTTTTAAGTCGGTGCACTGATATAATGACAAATTTTTATGTATGAAAATATAGAATTAGGTAAAAAAAATATACATGATGCATATATAGAAAACATATGCTATATATGTTTAGATAAAAGTTGACTCTCAGACTTATTATACTTTTTCGTTTCTCATCTTCGAAAAAGTTTATCTAAGCACATTTTGTTTACCGTCTGAATTGAATGCAAATTTTGAAAAAATAGTGAAGAAAGATATACCGATCGAAATCCATTTCATTACTTATTGATGCTACTTTTTATACACTTTTAATGATTATCACCGTTTCGAATGTCCAATTTTGGTTGAGATGTGGAAACCTTGACACCAATTTTGCTTATCGCGATTCAGTTGGTTTTAAATTCAATTTATAGCAAAATTTATTTTCGTCTAGGAAACTACTAGTCAATTAAGTATATGTATCATTACGAAAGTATATTTATACATTGTGCGAGAGTTAATTGGTTAAAAAGAACCGTTCTTCACTTTGAAGTCTTGTCTCTCCGATTTCAAAATCAATGTGCGATGATAAAAAAAAAAAAAAAAAAAAAAAAAAAAAAAAAAACAAGACCGAAATTGTTTTGAATACCAGATGTAATTTTCGGATGCTTTCTGGAAGAACGTGTGTATATTTTTTCTCGTATTTTAGTTGTTTAATCCCGCTTGGTAATTTAATCGAAAATTTATAGAAAATATTTTTTCGTAAAGGTACGAAATAATGTAACAAGTAAATGAACGCGTATAAAATGGTGCCTACATATATTTATTAGTACGTAGGATTGGCAACGAGTTTCGATGGAAAAATAGTCGGCTAAAACCGGCCCTATAAACATCGCACGCCTGAATCCTTTGGTCCTGAATCGACTGGTTGGTTCAGTTTCAAATAAGCGAAAACAGAGATCGTCGATGGACACGTTGAGGATATCCAATCCTCGATTTCCGGTTTAGCCATCGGGACATAAATTCTCAAGTGAATGGAAATCGGCGCGGATGCTACAAGGCCGCTGCACAGCCATTCTGACACACACGCGGCTCTACCGATACTGATGACGAGTTCGAAAAATGCTGAATATAATGTCAAGTAAAATATACAACTCGGTGATTCTTTCACGCGACGAAAGCTGTCACAGCCGTGTAACATTCCAGATAAAAAAATGCTCACGTCGCAATAAAAATTAGGATAACGTTTTTGTTCCCTGTTTATTCCTGTTTGTTTAATGCTTTCCCTCTCACCGATGAAAATACAGCTCTGGTAAATATATAATAAATATTACCCGTATTGCTGCAAATATATTTTAGTCTAAAAATATTTTCACTTATACACGCTAAAAAAAAAAAAACCACTAAATTTATTATAAATACCTAGTAAACTT
>JAAMPD010000839.1:0-35227 GCA_025266255.1 Trissolcus basalis
AATTACCTATTGAAATATATAACTAATATTCTTTGTATTTATTTTTATATGTTTTTTTTATATATTTCTATAACATTAAATTTGTAAATACATTTTAGGTGTTTCTAAAGTACCTTTACACCGGCCAGCTGGCCGACGACCAGATAACAGACGATTTGCTGGTCATTTCGGACAAGTATCTGGACAAAACTCTAAAAAGAATTTGCGAGAAAAGCTCTGCCGTGATGTGGACGTAAAAAACGCCGCCGAGCGACTCATCATCTCCGTCCTGCACCAATGTAACGACCTCAAGAACGCCGTTTCACTTTTCATAGCTGAGAATTTCGACGAGGTGAAACGAACACCCCAGTACAAGCTCATCTATAAATACGAGGAGGCTGTGGATATTCTGTTCACTAGACTGAATAGTATTCTTATTTCAAGTAAGATATGACATTTTTTACATGGTCTTACAATCTTTACTCGTCTATAAAAATGAAAATTCGGGAGGATTCCAAAAACACATTTGGTCTCATTTATAGCCGCCCAAAAACATGCAAATATGATATAAGAATTGAGGACTTATTTTTTTTATAAAAACGAACCAGTGTTTTTTCATTTTTCTAATAAAAAGTCTAAACAGTTTGAAAAATTTTTATATTTTCTGAAAAGGTATTAATTTTTGTGCGGAGTGTATTTAATTATATAAATTATTTCATATAATTTATATACGTATTCAATTACCGTCAAATGGGGTTACTTTGTGAATCAAGGGTAACTTTATGCAACATTCATTTTTCATAACTTATCAAATTGATACGAGCAAAAATGCTTTAAACTGAATTTTTATGTTCCCCGTACAGCTATTTAGTTATCAAATGATGAACGTGTATTTCAATATCGAAAATATCAAATTATTAAATTAAAACATGTAAATCGATCAGTTTTCCAATTTCAATTTTTCACTCACTTTTTAAATGTCTTAATTTTCATAAAATTTAATGTTTTTTCAATTTTAATATTTTAAAATTATTGAAAACAAATATAATCGAGTAAAATCAATCTATATAAATCAAATCTTGTTTTTTATATGTTTCTTTATAATGCGCTGCACAAAGTAACCCCAACCGCAGGGTAACTTACAAATCTATTGTTTATACACATTAAATATAGTTAAATCAAACCATACGGTAGTGAAATTGGTTCTTGAACGTCCAGCATATAATTTCAATTAGTTCATTTTACACATATTATTCTTTAACATATTTTTACTTCGTAGTAAAGTTTAAAAATCTAAGAATCTTGCACAAAGTTACCTCATTTGATGGTATTATATATTACGTACAGATACGGCTACATGCAGACACGAAATGCTTTTTTCTAAAATGGCACCATAAACATGTTTCATTTTGTTTGGTTACTAGCATTAGCTACACAGACTTGCTTGTATACCATATATCGTACGCTTCTTCTGTGCGAATAGTTACTTGCGTAGAGTTATAAAATAGGAAAATAAACAAAGCAACTAATCTGGATGTAAAAATATTTAGGTTGATAAAAAAATGTAATTGCCGAAAGAAAGCTTGTGATAATTATTGAAAAAGGTACGAGTTGTGCGAATAAAATCCAATTACCGTTGTCTGGCGTCTAAACAAAAGGCATTGATGTGAAATGAAAAATTCGAAAAATGCAATCTCCGGCAAACAAATAGCACGAGAGTGGTCGATATTAGATAAGAAAGAGCGGCTGGCGGAAATCGCGAAAAATTAGAGTCCAATCGCTCGAGGAGAGGATTTTTCGTACAAAGTCGAGGGGATTCGATGAGAGATCGAGTCGAACATTGAGATAAAAGTTATCTACTCATCCGAGTTGGAAAAGGTACGGTACCGGGCGTGCGAATGACAGCATTGCGAGGGCGCGCACGCAAACACCTACGCGACCTCGCGCTTCGTGGTACAAATTGCAATTCCATTCCACGATTCTTGCCCTCCCAACCGGCGATCAGATTTAATCGCTGCTTTAATCACCATTTCATCGGACTTAATGTTGACGCGCACAAATTTATCGCAATGATTACGCTCAACAGGCCTAATAGTCATACACTATATTAATCACGCGCATCATCTTTTCTACACTCTTACCTTTTTTTTTTTTTTTTTTTTTTACATTATACTTCAATTTAAGCTCATGTGTAAATTCTTTTGCCATCGAATTAGCCACAATTTTATATTTTTTCACTATTTATCAAAATCTTAGTGTCCACATTGTATTGATTGGGTTAATTTCAACTGCATTAAAATTCAATTATTTATTTCAAGACAAACGAAAATAAATATTAATTTATCAATAGATTATTATTCTTTCAATAAAACTTTATCTGTCAGCAGGTATATAATTTAATTCATTTTTAATTTTGTTTACTGAATTTGGTTAATATGGAAATTTGATTATTTAAAATTCAGGACTTGATTTTAGAAATAGTGCAGACTATTTCGGACAATTATTTTCAACTGTTTCGTTTCGTATAAGTATAGACTATATTTTATAAAAAGAAACTATAAAAAAATCACTCCAGTCGTATATAATTTTGTATCAATATATTTATATTTATAGCCGTCAATGAATTCAATAATGAATTCCAGAAATGTTATGATTATCATCTAATTAAAAATGTTGATAATTCCTTTTATTCTCGAACTTTTGAGTTGACCAAGCAAATAAATTCGAATGATAATATTTTGTCCGATGCAGTCAGAACGTGAGATAAAGTATACTGTAAATAACTATTAGCTTGTTCTGAATGCAGCGACGAATTTTCATTTGAAATTCGTTGACGGTGATGAAAATGAAAATTGAAAGGCGCGGAGAAATTGAAAAGTGGGTAATCAATTTATCGCGTTAACATTTAACAAAAGTGCGCGCGACGGTTTCGCGCTTGTATTTATAACTGATATCCATTCTCAGCGCTAAATTATTTCTCCCCTATTCCCAGTCGGCTAATTTTTAATCTAAGTGCAACTCTCACAACATATATTTCGAGTAAAGTAACATCCGTTCTTGATTCTCTTCTCTCTTTTATCTTTATTTTCTTAAGTAAAGTAAACACTCGAAACAAGTGTGATTACGTTCTCACTGCGACTCCTCAATACGTTCAAACGTTCAGTAAATAGTTTACAATATATATATAACTGAGCTATTAAATTATATCATTTTATTTTCAAACAATTTTTTCTCTCAAATTACAACATTTTCGTAATCACAAGTTGAATAGAATTTACAATGAGACGAACAATTTGGTATAATCAAAAGTTTTCGGGTCGCTTTCGGAACAGGCAAATATTTAACAAAATGAGTAGTTCACGAATTGATTACTGCAGAGGGACAGAAAATCGTCAGCTGGATTCATTTGATGAAGAGATTGGCGACTGATAAGTGGCAGCTTAAAGCTCCAAGTGTCATACCGTGTTATTAACTAGATAATTACGGAATAGCGCTTTGTTGCTAAAGAGACGCAAGGGATGACAAAATAGAGAAAGCTCACCCGCTTGCGGCAAAAACCCTGCAACTTCTACCTGACTCAAACAACGCAAAAACGGCGATGTCGCTAAGTGTCACGAGACTATCCCCACTTCAACTATATCTCACCACGAATTTCCCTTACAATTCAAATACTCCAATTCAACACAAATTTTTAAACTTCAAATTATATTTACTTAAGTCTAAACAAATCACCATAAAATACTAACAGTAATCCTATACTGCATTGATTATTTTATTTTGCAGTGTCAAAATTATTATTACCTTTTCTTTCATATTTTTGAAAACATTTTATTTTTCACTTGAATTCGTGCTTTAAAAACTTTTTTGTGTAGTAGCGGGTTGTTTAAATATTTCTCGACTGGATACATTCGTGTATGTTCATTTTTTATTGGTTTTCCGAAAAATATGGTTTTCTATGTTTTGTGATTGAAATTTTTTAGTTAGAACTTTAATCGAGCATGTTTTTGAAAAATATATCTGATAGTAGGTTTTGATCCCTGGAACCTGGTCTCGCGAAACCATTGACCGATCCCCTAAGCCATTGGTCTAGAGAACATGTTATTCATTGGAGTGAATAAAGTACGGATCACGTGAAACGTGATTTGAACTTGCCAATATTTGGAAACTCTTGACTAAATTCTGATATTTTTATTATTATTTTTTTTCAAATATTACTGATTTTGAACAGTTTGCACACTCGTTTGACAGAGATATAAAATTTTTAACATCGTTTCTCTCTGTGTAGCTAGATTATATTGTAAAAAATGATAACAAAATATAAAGTTTACTTTTATCAAAAAATAAAAAATAAAATAATAATAAAAATGAAAACAAAATTTTATCATCAAAATGAATTTGGGAATTGTAGTTTAGCACATATGGTTTAATTTCAAAGGAAAACTAAAAGTGAAGCAAATACGCTGTAAACTCAAGCATATTATATGTTTTAAAAAATGGGAGTAAATTTGTCATAAAATTATTCAAATTGAAATGATTTGAAAATAATAGTAAATTGGCGTACTTGTTAGATTGTAGCTGTAACAAAGGTTGTTTCTTGAAATGGGTTTGATATGAAAATACATAAGCTTTTGTAAAACAGTGTGGTCCTGTTCTGAGTAATATGTCACGTGCCGTAATGTACGATAAGATCTGATTGTAGTAACGTGGGAAGGAGCGAGGTTCGACAGGTATACATGGGCACGCATGCAAGGGCCAGAGTATGAAGTCGGTTCGATCTGGAGAACTTAACGCTGTGGTTGTGAGTACGTCGTATAGCTTTAGAGTTTGCAAATGAGAGGAATAACAATTGCGCAAGAACCATCGGCGCGTTTGCGGCTGAATTCTTGGCAATTATGCGACATTCCTGTCGACCCGAGCCATGCCAAAGAACGCTCCCTGGCTCTCGAGCAATTCGTAATCGTTGTACAAGTGCGTGCAACTTTTTGCCCGATAACACTCTGTAGTTATCCAACAGCCACAATTTTCGCGCATAAAATCAGCTCGACGCTCCGAATTTTACCACTAAAACCAAATTTAATCTCCCTCAAAACTCAATAATTGTTACTTCATTTTTGATTCAAAATTACTAATTTTCATTTATTTACAGTTTCCATACTTGCTCTATTTCATTAATCTCTTCTGTGATCCAAGCTCAGCCAAAAATGTTCATTCTAATTATCACAAGCTCATTACGAGTCATTACTTCTAGGTAATTCGATGTCGATTAAGCACTGCGAGTCAGTAATCTATGTACAGTATGGTGGGACCTCCGAAGGGCCATTGTCATTATCAAAAGCAAATAACAACAGTCCTGCTCGTTAAATGACAATTTCATTACGTCCGAGAGAATGTGCAAAGAGACCGTCATCACAAGGGCTACAAAAATTACATTACTTGTCCATTTGTTGTATATTAAATAATACATTATCTCAACTTTTAATTATTTCTACAGTTTTTCTTTACAATAAAAATATCTAACTTTTTTTGTGTCAATCAAAAATAACATCAAACTCATATTGAGTTTACATCTGTTAGACGTTTATGTTCGAACACTTTTGAATCAATGGAATTGATTCAAATTGACAAACAAACACAGTGAGCAATATATAGAGATTTGAATATTTCAGTAAGTTACAGAATTATATACGTCAGAATAGCCATCAGCTGGCTTCAAATAAATTTCATCTTGGTCTATTTCTGGTCTGAGGAATCTTCGAGATGAAGGCGAAAATCTATCTCAATTAAAATCTGTCTAATGTTACACTCGGTTTATTATTACTTTGTCAAGAAATCACATGATTATGACTGTCATGAAATGAAATGAAATTGACTTATCTAGTTACTGTAATCGTCATGGATAAAGTTTATATTGAGTTAGGCAATATTGAAATCAATCAAACTAAAATAATTGGACAGTTAGAAGATATTTTGCGACGAAACAAAAAAAATAAAATAAAATAAAAAAGGATCAACTTTTGAACATTTAGTTTGGCAAAATGATGAGAAGAGTATCTTAAAGATCTAACCAATTTGCACGTGTAATCGGCTGGAAGTGGAACTATAATTACAACTAAATACTTTTGGCAAATTTAAATTCAGTACTTAGATGGCAATTAGCAGTCGTAAGTCCTATTTAGCTTAGAAATGTGCAGAAGACAGTTATGTTGTCCGCTGGAGGAGGAAATCGATGCCCTCGTAGAACGCACAATAAACTCAAGTCATGTATAGTTACAGAATGCACAGAGAATTATTTTTTGCTCCATTCTTGCAATTATTATCCACAATACGGTTCATTGAAACACCAAGGGAGCTCACTGAAGACAGAACTCGGTATATCAGAACGCAATCATTATCATCATTATTATTATTATTATTATTATTAATACTGCTGTCACATTTTAATTAGTGTATTTTCACTATTACATTTCTTCATTGTTAACATAATTAATTGTATCAAAGTGAAATTAATGTGTTAATTAATGTACAACATAATCTGAATTTACCGTAATGTATTAGGTATTTGCCAGGTGTATTAATTATGCATAATTTATTTATATTGAGCAAAGCAGTGGTTTGAAGTTGATATGGTCAGGCGTAGTGATTAATCTATAAATCGTTAACATGTGTAGCAACATGAGCGTTTGGAATTAAAATTGGAATGAAAAAGTATATAACGCGGCGGACAAACAAAACTGTACGTGTATCTGAGCGGACAATCTGTTGAATATTTGATTTATTTAGAGCAGTTGAAGATTCGTATCTAACAGGCAAAGTTTGTGAGCGTTTATATTACGTAGCCTGCAACTTTAACTCCGAAAATTATTGGCCCCTAAATATTTCTCGTACTAGGGAATATTCGAGAGCACTTAGAATCGCCCGTATCCTTAATCACGATCAAGTCGCGCGATATTGTCAAGTTACTTTGCGGCCAATCGATTCTTATCGCTGCTCAAGTTTACATCCGTGACGTTCGACGATGCAACGTATCATAATTCCAAGCCATTCAAGATGCGAGCAATTCGCTGTAGCGACCAATGAGCGCTGCCATAAACCAAGCTTATCGAGCCAACTAACCCCAATCGCAACAATAAGATTTTGAATTTCGAACACGATCCCTTTTTTTCTCCATGTGTCCCGCCGAACGATCTATCGCTCTTCTAACAGCCATTTATTTTTACGATGCCCACAATTTCAGACCATCGATGAAATTAGTTATCACCAAAGAGTTGGCACGTTTCCGCCGGTCATTTAATATGCGCCAAGATAAGCCTCCAGCCCGCTCGTTTACTAATTATATGATCATCATAAATTCAACAGACTCGTTACTTATTTTGTCCCGAACAGTCACGGGCTATCGAAATTCAAATTCCACTGGACACGAATTGGTAATTAAAAATTAAGATAAAGCGCAGCCGAACTAACGAGCGCGCACCTCACATTCATTGCAAATAGTTTTCCTCAATTTATCTACCTAACTTTACCATTTCTCAAACAACAAATAATATAACAATCTCAACTGTTATCAACTTTTATTCATCAGTTTATTTCCCAATCATTCTTTTTCTAAAGCAAAACAAAATTAACAATTCAGACCAAATATCCATTTTATCTTAAAATATCTACATATCATTTCAACAATTTATCAACTTACAATATTTGATCAAAGAAAATCAAATTATATTTCAGACACCAGAATTGATTTTTTCACAAAAAACGTATTCACTTTATTTTATAAACTCATTTTCAAGTTAATCATAATGTCTGCTAAAATTAGGAATATGCTGGGAGTGATTTGCAAATCTCAGACGAACTGTTAATTTGTATCGTATAGCAATTTATCGGTAAATATCGTCAGAGTTTTAGGGTAGAATTTATTATAATAACAGCTATAACGATTAATTATTTTTGTATATTGAATCAAACACCGGGTAAAAAAAAAACTGTCTGGGAGACTGAAAAATATTGAAGTTGTGGAAAAAGTTGAAAACGTAAAAAATATTGCATGTAAAAAAGGTCAATTTAGTTGTATTTTATAAGAAATGCATCAGTTAGTTAGAAAGTTGTTAAAATTCGTAATATGTTTTTGATAATTGATTTCGGCATTGAGAGAGATTGATGATGACAAATGATATATCATCGGTTGAATCAACTCGCATTTTGCAGTACGCTTAATTTTTTTACAAAAATCTCATTAAGAAATAGCAAGTTGAACTTGTTCCTGTTCAATCAATCTTTCCAGGACGTACGAATTTTGTTCTCTTTGGCACTTAGCAAACCAATTTGAAATTGGATAATATTCAAACGGCCGTTGAATGATGCAAAATTCGCAACATAATAATGTAAAATGCAGTTTGAAAAAGGCTGGGAAGCTTTTGTAATAACCATAACATTGGTATTTCATTGGTATCCAAAAGTGGCACTTATGCCACCGAGCGGAACGTGGACAATTTAATTTTGTAACATAATTTTATCATTTGAAATTTCAATAACTGTTTACGCGCCGTCGAATCGCGAGCGCTCGAAGATCATGATCGAATTACACACGAGCGGCATCGAACTCTCGCTCGTTTGTATGTAAACCGATGAACAGAAAGTGTGCTCGACAAACAAGCGTCGTGTACAAAACGAGTATTCCGCAATGGCTGCGCCAGCCAAGTAGTCAGCAATAAATGAATAACTGGCCGAGTTCGTGGATAAACCGCGCGCAAATAACGTCACTCGGCCGCTTTTCCTAATGCCGCCGTTTCAAACACACACACACACAGACCCATGATTTTACAACTTTTCCTTCCTCGTTCCACCCAGTCCTCTTTTACGATCCAATCACAGTCTTACTTTTTGTCGTTACGCATAATCACTTTTATTATCAACGACAAACTTGTGTCTCCAACTTATACTCAGCCGTCCCTTCTCCATTATGAATAATCATATTTGTTTACACACACGCTCCATCCATTGTAATAGATCAAAAACGATTTATGACTATCTCTCCTTCCGACAACAGCGCGGAAGGGCCAAGCAATTTGGCAGACGACAGAGCAAGCTTGCGAGCCCGGCTCAAACTTACCTACTGGCAAACTACCGTGACGCTTAAGTAACTGGAACGAAACACGTTCGCAAATATGAGCGTGATGCAAAAGTTTCACAATATTTGCCACGTTCCAAAGTTTTCGACCGCGAAATAATACCTCTTTTGTTCAATGGGTCCACATTTGTATTTCCCTTCTTCTTTTCATTCACATGCACAAAACATCTTCTCCTTTTTCAATTCCCCACAAATCATCTCAACATCTTTCTTTTATTCCTTCAGCTAATACAAATAGTTTTATTTATTTTATTTTATTTTTTTTTTGGCATTCAAAAAGTTGAATCAAATTTGCAATTACAAAGCAGTCACTATAAGGTAAACGTACCTAATACGGTTATAGCCCTCACGGAAAAATGACATATATTTAAAATATCTAACTTTTTGCCGCTGAAAATATATTTTATATGTATTTTGACATATATTTAACAGTATATTTTCACTTAAAATGTATAAAAAATATATTTTCAATTATATTCTTGAATATAAAATAAATATATATTCCACAGAATTTTCGTTATCAATTTTAAAAATATATATTACATATATATAACTTTTTGCTGAAAATATATTTACTATATTTCGACATATGTTTTCGTGTATATGTTGATATATATTATTTTCAATGAGGGAGTGTACCTATTAGTGTTAAGTTTGTTATAAAACTGATTCTTATTTTGGATAAATATTAAATCATTTGAAATGCATGAAGATTAAATGATAAATTTCCATAAATTTTAATGAAATGTTTTGCACAGCCTCCAATTTTAAAATAAATTCAAAATATATTTTAAACAAAAAAATAATACTAATAGGTACACTATAACCGTATTAGGTACGTTTGCCTTAATGACACAAAGTGGAACTTTTGAGAGTACAACATTTACGCGAATGACAAGATTTTATTAAAACTATAAATGACTCAATTTTATTAAAACCGTCATCAGATTCTCGACAGTGCGTGGTTCTAGAATAAGAGCTTTAGAAAATAACTTTTACAGTTTGTGTGTGTACGAAGAAACTGGTATAGAAGAGCATTCGATCTTTTCTTCTCTTGTCCAGGTGACGTTAATCAATTTATGCAGATTAGTCTGATGTCGGCTGCTACTTAACGTGTCGCTAAGAAAAGAAACGCTAACTAGCTATTTAGAGCAAATAGATTGCTTTTCTTTGATTGATCTTTCTCTTTCTCTTTTCAACTAGTTTATTTTATTTTTTTCTGCATCTCAGCTTATATTTAAGCCGATAAAATTTTCGTTTTTCAATTTATTTGAAATATAAAAATGACGTTTTCTTAATTGAAAGAAAAACCGAGCGAGAATGGATGGTTCGCGTGTATTTGTGCGAAAGTACCGAGTCATCTGGAGTCTCTCGCGGATCCGTAATAATTAAAATTTCTCGTTAGGCAAATATGTAATTTCGTCTGTGAAAGAAAAGAATTAATTGCTAGAGTGCGTTCTATAAAGGTAAAGTATGCCGGGGAATATTTAAGCGACGCCGAGCCGACGGGGAAGAAAGTTTAAGGCTCTGCCAACATGGAGAATCCCGAGAGAAGATTATGCACTTTGCAACAAACTTGATTCTTACGAGAAATTAGGATGTAACGCTTCATTTGATTGCGTACAATCTCATTTGTTTAGAGTTGCGTGATATATTTATCCGCGGAATTACATAGTTGCGCGAATTATCAAGCTTTAAAGCTCGTGATATATCGTCGCTTTGAATACTAAATTATGATGAAGCCGCACAATTGAATCAAAATTTCAAACAAAAACTTAACCGCCCACACAAAAAGGAAACTTTTTCCAAGTTTTTCGTACAAGAAAAAAAAACAAGTTGCAGGTATTTGAACACAAATGTGCAAATACTCCAAAGCAAAGGTTGAAGAAGGAAAGTCCGGAGTTTGAAAAAAAAAAGTCGAGTCCAATATTTAAAACATTGGAAGTCAGAGAATAAGTAAGGGAAAAAAATCGAGTGAAAAGTGAAAAAAGTTTAGACACAAGGTGTAAAGCGTGCGGGATGGGTTTCATTCCGTCGAAGGTGTTTTAAAAAAAATAAACTACTGAACTGACAGAGAACGATTGCGTCATTCGAAATGATATTCATGCTGTGACGTGTGGAATGAAAAGTGTCATCAGTGTCAACCCGTACAGCGATACGCCGTGAAATATTTAAGCATTTTATCGCGTCTTACAATGAGCGTGCATAAAAAAATAAACGACCCTGCAAGGAGAAAAAGTATTTTCACCCGAGCGGCTGTGAATCATGAATATATTACACGTTTGAATTAACTCGACGAAATTAAACGCCGCTCCTTCACGAAAGTATTTAAAAACACATGTGCCTTACGACAATTATTTCCCTGCAAAAAGCTTTTCCTTGTGCGCCTTTTTGTTCCTCTTATATTTCGCGTGCCTCGACGAGTTATTTTCCAACTAGACTTGCAGCTTGATAAAGACTTGGGCGATACTTAAATCGTCTAATTCTTCTCACACCTTTGAAAATGGCGTCGCAACTCTACATTTTTTGTTGTTGTGTTGTTTCCAATCTAGAAAAAAAAACTTACTTTTTTATACAATCAAAATAACGAAAAATGTTTATATACTTTTATTTGAAATAATAAATGTTATGTATTATTCATTGCATCACAAATATTGTTATTCTGGAGATCAATTATTTGAATTAAACATTTCGGAATGATGATACACCAAAAATGTTCAAATAAGCTATTTTGAATTCCAACATGGAAAATATTTATTGTGCGAATGAATATATGTTTGCTTTTTACAAATAATTATTTCATTATCTGTGTTCACAATCAGCACATTTGTTGGTGCAAACTCTAAACTGTTGACTTAAATGATATTCGTTACATCAATAATTATTTGAAATAATTTATACACCCAAGTTTAATTTGAATACAATCGCTTGAGTGAACGTCTGTACACATGACAGAAATATAGTTGCAATTTAATAGCTTTGATTAAAAAATTATTTGGAATTAAATTTTAATAAAAAAAAAAAAGAAAAAAGAAAAAAAAAGAAATGCTGAAATGCATCAAGCATTTGTCAAGAAATGATGAAATAAAATGATTTAGTCAAGTTTGAGAAATAATGTTGTTTGTTCATTTTTGCGAGTGAATTCTGAATTTGATACTGAAATAATTTTAATCAGAGAAATTTCATTAAATAAACAAGCTGTAAAAAAGAATTTGCGGTTGGAGAATGAGCAGAATAAACCACTCTTAAAATCAGGATAAAAGGTTGTAATTAACTTCGCTTGTAGTCGACGTATTTGAAGTGGCCCGACGATCGCATCAATTAAAAACGTCGTTTGGATAAGGTAGAGCGCAAAATTACCATACAAAACTGCGAGCATTCGGCAAACAAAGCGGAACAAAGGCGGAAAAAATATATCGTACACTTGTTATTTATGAAAACGAAGAAATGCGATGTGGCTCAAATTTTTGCATCAAATGAGTTTCGCTAACAAGTGATTCTGCCGGTCAAAGGGATTCCAAAAGTGATACATATATATTTTTTGTTTTTTTAAGCAGCAAAAACGAAGTCGACGGCAGCGACTGAAACCCGAAATGCGACTAAATTATTTCTCAATGGCAAAATAGTAGTCGATTGATTTGAGTTGATCCAAGAGCTCGATAAATTGCGACTTTTACTCGTATACCAGTTAATATTCGCGTCAACAAAAAAATCAATCAACAACACTACATTATACAACGGTAGCTCGTTTAATTTAAATATATTCGAGAAGTTGAAGGCTACAAAAGAAATAAAACCCACTCGGTATGCAGTTTATTTCTATAAATCAAAATTGCTCTCGGTTAGAGAGTGCGCTACTTTATGAATATATATGAATATGTATAAGACTTTTATTTGAATTTCTTAATTTTTGACGTTGCGACCGTGCGCATACTACGTTAGACTAGTTTCCACCTATTTCACCGGCTACATAAATAATTTTTAACAAACGAGAGCTGACATGTAATGCCATGCATAATAAATCCAACAAAAAGAATTAAACCTCACATGAACGTACGTGTCATTAAAGTTCCGCGGTTCATTGATTTATACCTATATGTTTATTTTTGTCTCGTCATACGAAAATTATCGCTTCAATAGATTGATACTTTTTATTAAATATTTTTCTAATTTTTTTTCTTCTTTTATCCAAACTCAGGAAAATGTGCACTTTTTTTTATTTCGTGGCATTTTTTGAAATCAAATCATCAAGAGTTCTTTCCCCCTGATGAATGAACCAGATAGAAAAGCCGAAGCATGAAAAAAAAAAAGTTGACCTGATTTGATTGCCATTCGATTTTCTTTTGACTGCTCATTTACCAACGGTTCAGCACTTCTAATTTCTCTGTTTGTTCAGTGGGCGCACTGAAAATATCTCTAACTAATTGAAGATCAAAACCTAATGATCAATTTCAAGTGGCATCTTCGCTGATTAAAATTTCAACAGAGCTGTGTATCACGAGACATTTTAAAATATTCTCTCCGATGCTATAAGGAAACGGGCGTTCGTTCCGAGTTTAAAGGTAAAAAGCCAGATGAAACATGTCTGATTTGTGCTGGAGATCGAATACCAGGATCTGCGCCTCATGGCTAACATACACTTTTTTTAAACTGATAAATATGTACCCCGGGACATAAAGATGATGAAACATGATGAGTTTATTTTAAATTTCCATAAGGCTGAGAAAAGAAATATATACAAATATATTCTAGCAAAAATACAAAATACATGTTTGAGTGTGAACATGAGTGAAATGTAATATGTTTTGGGTAATTCAAAAAAATTTGCCCGCGAACGTTCAGTCATGGTTTGAATCAATCTTGTATATCAAATTTATCTTACCCGGAGCTCAAGACAAGGAAAGCTGAATTATGCGTTATAAATTCCAAGCAAACACGACACATACATTGTGCAGCCCGAGATGAAACACAGCAGCTCGGACGTTATGAAAAATCTTGCTCAAAATTTTTCACTCAAAATGCTTATATCAAATTCTTTTTCTAATTGAATCTGAATGAAACTAGAATCCAAACGACAGTTTTAACAATTTTCAAATTTCTAATTAAAAATTGTTGTCCATGAATTCGAGCAATTAAAAATTTCGTCCGAGAGATAAACTTTTTACGAGTTGATCAACTTTCATTAAGCCAACGTCGTTCATCTTAATCATCATCGTTGCGCTTTACACGGTCACCATGTAAAACTGAAATGAAATTATCAATCCTTTCGGCCCCACGAGATATCCATTATCATCAATTCAGGCCGGTTCTAATTCATCATTGCGCTACGATTATTACACGAACACGACGGAATTGTTAGACACGCCAAGAGTAATTGAATCAATTTCAGGCTGAGATTAATTTCGTCTTAGGTTCGTTTTCCTTTTTTTTCTCCCAGTGGTGAAAAATCGTTGCACGTGAGAAAAATAATGAGCTCTTTCGTAAAGTGCGTACTCGTGCGTGTTCCCCAAAATGTTATCTCTGTCTCTCTCTCTCCCTGTCCCTCTTCTTTGAACGTCAGATCACTGCGTGAATTTGATACAGGAATCTCCCGACATCGTAGATAACATTATGCATTGCGAAATGTACTCGAACTCATGATGTGCTATATCATAACGTGAAATACATCATGCAAGAAGCAGCGAATGAAACACATAAGCGGAGAGTGAAGCACATAATAAGCAATAAACAATGCGAGTGGCGAAAATTCCTAACATGTTACTGAAATATATGCAAAATACAATAAGGACATATATTTCTTTCAAGATCCATGTAATATTTTGAAAAAATTTTACAAAACAACAAAAATGTTCTATTTTGATTTTAAATTCAGTATCAAAGACTGCCAATTAGAAGAAAATAGGATGAGCAGCAGATTAATGTGAATACTTATGATTAAAATTTAAGAACACTTAGAACAATAGAGAGGATTGATATAAGATGATCCTATAAGTTCAAAACTTTCAACAAAACCACCATTCAGTTATGATAATATCTGATATCTTAATCGCTTCAATTTTGTTTTCATAATTATGAAAAGAAAACGGATTTGCATTCAAGAAACTTTGATTTCAAAAACACCATATTTTACACTATTTTATGAAAACATTTATATATATAAAAACGTTCGATCCGATAATAAATCTTTGTTTCGAATGATATACATGTTTTGAAATTAGTGTAAAATTCCAATATCAATGTTTCACATTCTCGAGTATGCTGTGAAGTCATATGAATTATTAGAAAAATAAAAAAATCTGACATTTGATTTATGTAAAATGGTTACATAAATCTCGAAAAAACAATTAGGCTAGCTAAAGAAAATATAATTTTGAATAAAAGGCGTTGAAAGATTAAAGTACTATTGCGAAGAAACATTATACTTTGATGTGTAAGTCCGTAAATCTGATCCATCTGACGCTCTTACTGCAAAAGATTTTAATTTTAATTTGGTCTTTCTGGAGGTGTAAAAAAAAATTTTTTTTCTAAAAATTGAGGGTGGTGCCCCCTTAATGAAACTGGTTCATATTAATGTTCAAATTGTAACAATGAAAAATGGTATTCGAGCAGTGAAGTAATAAAAGCCATTGTGGTAATACCGGGATCAAACAGGAGTTTCCAGCGCGTTACAGCTATATGTGTTAAACTGCTGGATTTGAATGTGTTGGAGAATAGTCGAAGTTGCCGGATCGTTCGCTGCCAACTCGTGGCATTAGCGGCGTCCTGGAAATTCAACAAGATGTTTCTTAAATAGTCCAAGCGGGCGATAACGATTCAATTGTCTTCACACAAGTGTCCTTATTTGTCAAACAACATTTATAACAATTCCAATCCATGTCTCCGTAATCTACAACACAAGAGGTAAACAATCGCAAAGTCATATTACAAAAGAACAAATATCATGATAAAACAAAATAATGTATTCAAATTTGGTTTGATTGAATTTTTGATAGAAAATATTTGCTTGTTTACATTTGTCTCCAAGAATGAAATAACATCCAAATCATAAAGTGGAATAACATGTACTATTGAAATTGATCAAAATTTTCTGCTTCAAAGTCATAATTCGCAGTGAAACTTGAATAGCTTTAAACCTTGAATCGTATAATGGCAGATAAATATCCTTTTCAATAACAAAAACAATGGTCTACTTTACAGAGATCTTTCACTCTAACAATTAGCTAACTTCGCAAAGCACAAGCGACATGGTGGCGCTAGTGTCGCTTTAAAATTCAAATGCTTTTTTATTTTATGTTTCAAATTTAATTAGTTTTGTGCAGAAAAATATTAATAACATTCAAAAAGTGGAATGACATTATTTAGCTTTATTATATTTACATTCTTATTTTAAACTTGAACTGTTTTATTTTGAAATATCCTTTTCATGATAAGAAATTATTACATGAACCATCTCTGCCGTTTTGAAAATGATGTTTCAAAACATAAAATACTTTTGATTGATCGTTCACGTGTGCATCAGATTGAGTTGACATTTTTTATTAAACACAGCAATATTTTTTATTCAAACAGTTACCGAACAAACTGAAGACACTGATATTTAAAAAATAACAAAAATAAAAAAGACAAATGTTCAGGTATAACAAGTTACAAATTATTTGTCTAAATTTGAAATAAATGTTAAAATAGAAAGTCTTGCAGCTTGGTATTCAACATACCACAATGTGTCAGAGCGTATATTAAATTTGTATTTTAAAGAACAAAATTACAAGTTAAATTATAATATAATTGGTTTAAATGAAGATGTCGCAAGATTTCATACGGTTATTCACGAAGTTGATGAAAGTCTTTTAAAAAAGTGGTAATCAAAGAAAGATGTCGCGAAATTTGAAGCAACAAAGCAACCGGCAAATATGAATACAAGGCAAATTAGTCATCTCTTCTGTCACGACGGCAACCGACAAAATGTTAAGCTCAGTCTTGAGTGCTCGGCGTATAAAGAGAGACGCGTAAAGTAACGAGTGGTGCGTGTATTCCCAAGCACTTTTGCACAGTTCACTATATGAAAAGCTTTGAAATAAAAAAGACTGCAAACAAATCTAAAATACCCCTCAGATTATTCCATTTGTTATCACAAACTAGTTTGCATTATCTTTTTAATTACTTGGTCAAAACAAATGGTCCCGCGATACAGCGTATTTTTTCACACAAAAGAGCCATCCATATTTCGCAAAGATTTACACGACGCCGTTTCCATCATACCTTTTTTACTAACAGAAATTTCACTTCTGTTGTTTTTAGCATGGAAAAGTTACTCGAATTGTAAAAATTTCATCAAACTTTTCAGAATGGAAAATACGTAATGCAATTTTGTCCAGATGTTGAAACAGAAGTGATCGATTTATTGGAAAAAAAAAAATTGGAATATATATTTTAAGAAAATCTAATCGATGTTCTTTCACTAATGTCCAACCATCATGCTTTGCAGTTATTAAATATGCTGCATACAAAAATCTTACATTTTGGAATACGCGCACTTTTTGTTTGAAAATGGCTCTTATTTTTAATTCGAGAAAATGAAAGTTTGTGTTTCGTGTTTTAGGGCATCGCATGTAGAGCAAAGTTTTATAAAGTCGAAAAAATATTCACGGGTAAACGGATGTCTATTGGGTTTGCAGGTTCTTTTCGGGCTGGCAATCGCACATGAATCGTGACTTTTCCTGCATCGACTATCGTAGGAATAACGACGTATCCGAACGCAGCAGTCTCGAAAGAAACGCCACTATAGGTCTCTCTGGCATAAGATGTATCGTTGCACTTAGTCACCGGAGGAGCTTTTGTGCGATTCTTTCAATTCACCACAGCCTGTTTCCAAACGCTATGAAATATGATCGCACCTCTTTGACAAGGAGCGAAAATTTATCAATCTTTCATTTTTTTCCCCCAAATCTGGATATTATTTTTATATTATTGTACACAATATTAGTAAAAGCGCTCATTTTTAAAACGTGTCCATTTTTTGTTTTTAGATTTATCTACAAATCTGAGAATTGTTTCTTTATTTTTTTGTCAACTATTAAGAATAAAAATTATATGAAACCTGCATATTAAAATGAATTCCTGGCAAGCTTGAAATCAGATAACTCGTGATCGACGATTTGTTTTCTACAATGTGTTGAAAAACAAACCGAAGAGTAGGTTCGTATATCGGTATTCATTAGAGGCACGTAACATTCATTCTACTCGTTACGTGGTAATGATAGGTTCTGGAAGATTGGAGAGGGTTTTTTGTATACAAATTAAGGACGTATCAAGACCAACGATCTGAAAATTCTTTTCAGGCCACCGGTGACAGTTACTCCAGCTCTAAAAGTAACGCGTTATAAAAGCATATCTGACCATCGTAAATGTAAACATTCTTCTGTTTTTATATCTCTTATCGTCTAGCACGCAGTTTCTTGATTGAAAGCAACTCTAACATTTTCACATTTTTATTTCAGATTCATAACCTTTTTCTAATTACACGTTAAAGAACAAGTTTGTATTCACTGCAGAACACATTCAATAAAATTTTATTGTAAATCCAATGATCGAATGAGAATGCAACATAAGATAAAGACTGAAAAAAATACTATCTGAGATTGATGTGAGAAAACAACTGAAATAAGTATAAATAAACGTAGTTATAATTGAATTGTGATTGAATTTTCTCGTTGTCGCTTTTTCAAAAAGGATCTTTCGTTAATTTATGATGGTGATTTTTTGCGTTAGTATGTGAATCACTTTTTATACGACTGGCGTAAAATGTTTAATGATAGAGCAGAATCGTCGGGCGACTGATAAAATTTAAACTGCCAATGGAGACAGACTTGACTTCTATTTTTAATGCACAAATGAAATGTAAACCCTTTTTTTGCACGATTTTGAGATCGATACTTAAAGTTTGAACTGTCGTATACAATGTTCCCGACTTTGCAATTCAGTTGAAAGTTGAATTAGTCATTCGGTGGAAGATCTCGCGTATCTTTATACCGTTTTTTACGCTTTGTTCGGTTCTCAACTAGATAGTGGCGTATACATGCTAATGCTCGCGCAGCTTCACGCATTGCAGTTGCGCTGCCCTAACGATGCTAAAGCTCCTTTGATGCTTCAAGGCGAGAGTGCACTGCTTCCCTCTTGCTCTGAATCAGCACTGACTTGACTGCAACCGCTAACTAGCTTTACAATGACGTTTGCGCTACACGTGTTCCTTCATCTTTGCATGCGTTTTGCCACTCATAATGAAATGCTCTGAATTAACAAAGCATGTGCAAATTTTGTATAATCTGCAACATCATTTTTTCAACCGCGTTCATTATCTAATAACTTTTTATCAAACATTTCAGCCAAAATTTAAAATCTTTTTAAAATTCATTCAGCTATTATGAATTAATTATAAAAAATGCTCACCAACGTGGAGTTACAAGTTTTTCAAATTTTAGAATTCGATGCTTCTTACACGGAGAGTATCACGTATCAAAATAATTATTATATAAAAGCGTCATGTTTCAAAATATCGTTGAAAACAGTTTTGTTTCAAAATATATGTTTGGAATTAGCTTTGTTTGTGAAAATATACTGTATACGTACAATTTAAAATTTTTGGGGGAAAAAAGCCATCAAATTAAAACGAATAATTTGTTATATTTTCATACTTCATTTTATGAACAACAAGAGTGTACGAATTAAAATATTCAGAAATAGAGAATAAACATGACATGTAATGTTTGAAATAAAAATTTTAAAATAGCATTTGACTTGTTATGAAAAAGTGTAAATTTGCATTACCAATTATAATTGATATGATTTGGTATGGTGATAATTGATATGAGGTTGAAACTCAAATACGAACCGACTAATTAAATGCGCTTGAAATGATGCTGCAAAACTAATCGCAACAATAGCAATATTATCGAGTAAAATGTGTGTGTGTGAGTTTTTTTATATCGTATTGGGAACGCGTTCACACTTCGCTTCCATGAAAAGTAGTTTTCGTGACACGGACAATAGCGCCAAATGAATGCATGCAACTCGTTTTGATTTAAATTGACAATCAGTAAATTTGTGATGACGAGCGGACGCGTTTTAATGAATGTTACTTGGGTAGTCCTTTATTTTGCTTCGTTGCAATGATCGTACGATGACAAAAGTCGCGAGTCGCGGACAATGTACTTTAATTCCGTTGTCAATTGATTCTTGTATTAATATGTGCAGCCGATATCTGCATCATACAACCCTCCACATAAAATTCACTATTAATGAATGCCTAATTGATATTTGAGCCACTCCGACTTTAATATATATGATTGCATTTGGAGCGCGCAAATTCATGTCCAGTTTGGTTAATATAAGGCTTCTTCAATAGTGATTGTTTCCAAGTTGGGTCGAGCTTTTTTTTTCTTTTTCCACCCTCGAATCAATTACGTTGAATTTTTGATCGATACCGACGATAAATTCAAGACAAATATTACTATAATTGCTGACTGCTGTCTTACGTAAAATGCTTTTTCTTTTGCACGCGCTTCTCGATTTTCGACGGCTAATTCAATGGTACTGCTGATTACCGTGCAGAATTTTTAATACCAAGCTCTTTTCAGCCCGCCAGTTCCTGACGAAATTTAATTTAAGATAAACGGCTTGATAAAAAAAAATCCATTTTTTTGCTTAACGAATATATTATTAATTAAGTAAAATTGTGAACTTTGCAGCCGTTCTTTGTTTATATTTTAATTGAATTTTTAACGAACTCGAGGTAATTTAATTAACGCTGAGAAACAATTTAGTTGCAATATTAAAACACTTCTAATTATGCAATGAACTATGTAAGCTTAGTTCGTTTGAGCTTGTGTTGCCAAATTAGCGATTTATAAATTATAAGCAAGTTAAAATAGAAACAAAATCGACCAACGAAAGAGTAAAAAGGCAGCTGTAGAATTGAGTGAAAATTTCTTAGTTATTTATACGAGCATATTTAAATTTGCTGAGCTAGTTATTTTGTAAATCGTGGAATCTATTTCGACGTGAAATAAATCTTGATATATAAATATATGAACAGATATATAATGAATGAGGATAAAAATTGAAATGGCGAAAAGTTAATGTGATGTGAAGATCGGATTTCATTGACAGAGTCGTTGAGAATGACTCTTGGGTACAATTGAATAATTTGGATTACGCATGTTAAACATTGGCGGGCAGGTAGGAACGATGACATTGATAAACATAGAGGAGTTACGGAAATGGCATAACGGGGCTGTTTGGCGTACAAGCGATGGAGAGCAGACAAACCGAGGATGAAGGCGAATGTATATTATATACTAGCTAGGTAGTTGTTATCACGGTGCCGCGGTAAGTGAGAGCTCTTGAAAGCTCCGAGTTGGCGCACAAGTACGCCGTACTCTCGTAATAATCGAGTCGCTGCTAAAGCTATCTAGGCGGATCTTGTGTTTCTTCGCTGCGCGTGTTTCATTGTATGGACTACGCGAAATGCCAGAATTTCTTTTTTTTTTTTTTTTTGTAATAAATGCGTTCCCGTAATGATCAACGTAACCGTCTAGTTATATACCCTCTATATACAAAAACCAACGCATCGGTGTCTACCACAGAATAGTTTTACAAACAATACTTCAACAACAGCCTGCTTAATATGTTTACTTCACTTGAATCTACTTCAAATTAGTCTTCTCAATTATTTGCTTTTTACTTTTTTATTAAATTTATTATCATTGTTATTATTTATTATTTATATTTAAAGCTCATTTTTATTTTTTTTTTTCTAATTAATTCAATGCACGCGTTTTTGGTCAACATGATTGATACTTTTTATTGATTTAAATTTCAACATAATGATTATATAGGCTTTCTTTTTATCAAATGATATTCAGCTGGATGAGATGAATTAAATCAGGATTGATATTGGATTGTGTGCGAATAAATTATATTTATAATCGGGTCGAGAGCATCAGCGAGCATTTGCAGAATGAGGGAGGAAAGAAAAAATGAAATTAAATTTTGGAATAAATGGATTAGATCAGAGCATGTCATGAGCATGATTGAGTTTTGTTGAACTGAGCATTATTAAGATGCATACAATTTTGACGTACACGCAATCACAAAACATAAACTTCATAGTAATAATTCGCTCAGTTTCCCAGCAGTTTTTGATTCAACATTTATTTCTATAATCAAAAATTAGGTCATTCAAAAAAGCATTGTGTCTTCTATTACAAAAAAGCATTTGAAAACTCATTTAGTCTGTTAAAAAAAGAGTTTTCCGTGTACGCTCTTACCGTACAAAAATACCACAAAAAAAAAAAGAAACTTTGCATATATTCATCAATGCATACATTAAAAATTAAAATTAAGTAATTTCAAAGCTGATGAGTATTACTTTTAAAAATGATACATTAAATTAAAGGTAAATAATATAGTATTACTTTATCGACGAAAAATTATATTATCTGAACATTTTTTAATAAAATTTTAACCAATCAATAACCTCATGCATAATAGATGATTGTGTACAATTTTAATATTCAAAGAATGTTAATAAAAATTTTAATTATAAATTAAGGTTTGAATAACAGTGGATATTTTTAAATAAGACTATACGATATATGTTTGCTCATGCAGACAATGAAGCAATTCACTAATATGTGAACTACAAATCCAAAAGACAAACTTTCGAATCTTATATATACTTTTGTAGTAACAAGCACTCATACGATGATGTAAAAAAATCAACTGTTAAATTTAAATTGTTATATAACGAACGTTGATTGCAGAAAGAGTTGAGGCGAAATTATTTGGTTTTTTTTATCTGAATTATTGATCATTGCTGAGCTTAAAGTGAAATAAATTTGTTGTAGAGATGGGTAATTAAAATAAAACGAATAAGTTTTCGTGATAACATTGTTACTTTGTTTCACAAAGGTTTTGATGATATATTTGTAAAAAAAAGATTTGTACATTATATATATATTTCGCATAGTTTTTCATTTGATGAAAATTCAGCTGCTCGTAAAATGCTACTTTAGTTGAGCGTCCGACCTCTTTATAGAGGGAAAAATTTCATCTTAAATTTTCACTTTGCTCGGAACAATAAATTTTTTGCTTGGAATATATTTGAGAAAAGGTGTCGCGTGCACTCATCGTCAAAGTTAATAACTGCAAACTAAGCTGGTTGAGCAACAAATATGGAGGATGAATGTGGGTTATTTTTACGATATTATGATCGAATAACGGGAAAACAAGTCGGTAAGACGAAACCGTGAAGCGACGAGAGGTTCGTTAAGGAATATCATCAGGATGAGGGGGAAAAAAAAGTGAAAGAGAAATGAAATAATGAGGAACAAAGAGCCGTAAGCAGGGCGACGCAATGGGCATGGAAGAATGTGGGGGATGATAAAATATGCGAGCGGCCTTGGTGTTTCAACGAAATGAAAAGAAAACGCGAAAAGGTTATGCTGCAAATCATGTCGGGCGCGCGCCGGAAGACAAACTGTCGCTTTTTCGAAAACTGCTCGCGGTCGCGGAAGAATGACTCGGCTACATTATGCAGCCTGTTTTCGACGGCCGAAACACGTTACAAGATGTATCATTCTTGTATAATTATTATCCGCCTCTATTATTCATTTGTTCCTCGTTGACAACTTATTTATTTATAGTTAGAGCGGAAAGCTCTGCGCTGCTGATGGTTGAGGCAATTTTGTTCATTGAGATCTGACACGTCACTCGGGCATTGTAATTAACAGAATACAGCATTCACGGCGATTACGTAAAATAAGTCAGCGAAAGCTCTACTTTTTAATTATGCAATCCAATCATTCAACATGTAGTCCAATAATCTTGTTCAAAAGATCTCATCTATATACATGCATATATTCGCATTTATATTTTGTTGTTATTTGCAATTTAACAAACAAAATAATAAAGTTGCGTTTAACATGATGATGGTGATGATCGGAGAGTTATTAATTTGCGAGTGATTCAAATTTGAAAAATGTTGCTAAAAAGGTATTATCTCGCAAAAAAAGGAATCTCATCGTTGCCATCGCTGTTTGTTTGGATGTTTCAAATTTAATTTGTGCGATCCGCAAAATGGAACGGATAAACATTATTTCAATTGATCGTACTTGCAACGAAACGAAAGTGGAAATTGTGAACAAGCGATCATTTACACGAAAACACGCTGCGAGATTATTATGCCGACTATAAATCGCGACACGGTACAGCATTGTTACCGCGCCACTTTATTTTTCTCAATTTACAATGACGCGCGCGTGTTGTTGTTACAACCAGATTATCTGCTTATTGTCGTCAAATAATATATATACAAGCGCATAAATTAAGCCCCCATGCTAAAACATTTTTTCCAACCATTTCATTATTTGTCATAACATCCGTCGCTATTTATATTCATTGCCATCAGCCGACATTTCGTTTTCATTTAATTTTTCATTCCCTTGTCTCTGTTTGCTCTATATTCTCCAGTCAAATATTTGAGTCTTCTCACATCATATTCTAGGCTCAATTATAATACCCCGATATTATGCATCATCGAATCTATTACACAATTCCTAAAATGTTAAATTAACACGTATCATTGTGCCGCTTGTCCTCTACAAATATATATTCGCGATATTATCTTCCGATCCACACTAATTGTTATTTGATAAACATTTCATCTCTTCCCAAATGTATGCACGACAAAAATTCAGGTCAAAAGAAAATAAACGATCCAAATTTAAATCAAATAATTTACTCAACAAAAATATCAATGAACATAAAAAAATACGGAAAAAAAATGGTATTAAGACACAAAAAAATTGAATCGCACTAATCGATAATTGTGTTATGTTAAATTGAATTAAGCTGTTAAAAAAAGCGTCACGAGCCAATAAATAATTAGTGAAAATTAAAATGCACAGCTGCACCTTTATTAATTACAATTGTCATGTTTTTATGTATCTTGAATGCCAAATCACACAGTGTTTTTAAATTCAAAATTGCAATTAACATTGTTTAAGTTTGATACAAATGTTTTTGGGCATATAAAACAAGAGGCAATCCATCGCGAATCGCCTGGGGTAGTGCTGAATTTCAATTGTAATGCAACACCAACTGCTTCTGCAGCAGTTTAGTTTCATTACGCGCTATGATTAACATGGAAATCCGTCGATTACAAATACGCCGGCGTATACAAAGTGCGTTAAAATTTTACCTTTCGGATTGATTTCAAGCTTCTATTTTGTACACATTTTACTATGCTCTTCCACTTTTCACACATTTTACA
Organism: Trissolcus basalis; assembly: GCA_025266255.1. Taxonomy (NCBI): domain Eukaryota; kingdom Metazoa; phylum Arthropoda; class Insecta; order Hymenoptera; family Scelionidae; genus Trissolcus; species Trissolcus basalis. The sequence goes on from JAAMPD010000839.1 coordinate 25,434, forward strand.
TTTCCCTGTCAATAAACTTGTACAAAAGTTTTTTATTTTTAAATTGAATATGACGTATATTTGTTTATTCTTTGAAATTTGGTAATCAATGTTAGTACAGTGATCATTATTTTAACTCGGCAAATAATTGATGAATTTGTAATAATAACATCAGAGATAACAAAGCTATTTGCTGCTTTTATATCGCAACCAGAGTTTCGAAAGTGTGACACAAAATAAACAAACTTGGTCATCAATGTAATTGTAGCTTTATTATTGTTCAGTTGTTAGATAGAATTAATAATTATGATGAATAATATGATTGTGTCTATGAACGTTTGTTGTGATATTGTAATTCTATTTCATAGTATAATTTCTAAAGGGATTCGTATCGTCAAGCTAATAACCGATCAGAATAATGCTATAATAATAATGGTAATCAACTCAAATATATTCAATAATTTTTGCATCCATATTTTAGTTAATTTGTTTTATTATGATCGATGAACCAGAAGTGACCTCGGTGCAGATAATAACATCTTTAATTTATACGAATTTTTATCTTAAGAAACGAATTTGAAACTATTAAATAAATTGGCAGTTATTCACTCATGTATACCGAAATTTAACTTGATCGTAAAGTAAATTGGCATCACTCAAGTATTTAAAAGAAAAATGAGTAGCTGAGAGTAGAAAAAGACAATACAGAAAAAAAGCAGAAGAAGTACACTTGAGAATCAAGGAGATACTGGCGTTTGACGCGGTAATTTTTGGCAACGGGAACAAAAAATGTTTTGTCTATAGTAGCACGTTAAGTGCTCTCTTTCTTGTTCCGTTAGGGTAAATATTTAATTTCCTACGCTCTCTGATAGAATACAAGCTATGAGATTTTTGTTTTCCCTAAGATCTAGAATATAATTTTCCACTTAGACGAATGCTAATTTATGCAATCATTTCAAAAGTCATATTTATTCTCATGAAAGTCTACTTTCATTCAAAATCTGATTTAACAATTTTGTTCTCCTGCTATTAAACAATACAGATTAATCGTTCTCTACTTTTATAATTCATTACATTATAGTGATTTGAAATGTGTTTCACGAACGTTCGATTGATGTTTTCGTTCAATCACAATTAGAAATACATCAGTAATAGGACCATAGTGCAAAATAATAATGCTCCACAATGTGTACTTAACTTTCATTGTAAAGTTGAAAAATGAATTAAATCCACTATTTTTCTGCTTTATAACATTTTTTTTAATTTTGGCATGCTTTTGGTTTGTTCTTTTATATGTACATTTCATCTTTTCCATTTATATATATATTTAAGTTCTCATAATCATCATACTATTCAAATTTGGAAAATCCGTCAAAGTTGCTCAAAAATAATTTTTTTTTCATTGGAAACCATCAATACTTATTAAATTCAAAAGAATTAGAACATCAAACTAAAATTACAAAAATTTTAATTTTTTTAAGATCTGAAAAAGTATAGCATAATCTCCTGAAAAATGACCTGAATATGAAAACAATTCCGATATCTGTCAGAGTAATAATAACAAGGGATATATTAACATTCCAAATCTGCATAGCATGATATTTAGGTAGTGTCTCGTTTGATATACTTGGCACGAGACACTAACGTATTTCTTTATTAAAATTAATCACGAATTAAACTTATAAGACAATAGGATGTTATTGAATAACATGTAAATATGTTGCCAGGAACGTTTCATCGTTAATGCATCCAAATGACAAAGTACGATTAGTTACAGAACTTTGTCTCTTGGAATGTTATCTACTTGGTGAAATTGTTGTTTCAGCGAAACAAATATATTTGTTTCACCAAGACGATAGTTCTGATCGTCACTGCCAGGTATTTTGGCGAGAATAAAGCACTTGGCACGATTCAAACCTATAAATACCAACAATCGTGACAATGCCGTCGATTCAATTGTTTCCCCCTTATTAATATGTGAACACCTTGAAAAACTTACAATTCTTTACATTCAATAAAAAAAAAAATTATCAATGCAACAATAGAGTATTGTTTGAACTAAGTGATCCTTAATTTGATATAATAAAGTTTCATAGTATAACTGATGGTCAAATAGTTTCATAATTATATACATAAATTGACAGCCATTTTAAATGCTATTATACTGTCCAAGTGTAGATTTAATTTGAGGGGAAAAAACGCTCGGTCATCAGCTTTTATGCAAACTGCATTTCTGGCTAATTTTGTGAAATGAGTTTTTCGTAAGTTCTATTTATTAAATAAGCTTATTACAGCATGAGTTTTTACATCGTATTATGCATCAGTTTTAACGCGTGAATTTTCTTGCCATTAGTTACTCACAATTTATATTATTAACATACTTTACTATGTATTATTACTAAACTTGTGCACGCATTGCCAGTGAGTGTAAATTAGTGAGCTTAATGTTAATTTTTCACTTCAATTTTGGCACTTTAAAATTTTGAGATTGGTAGTAATGTGTTGTCAAGTTATTCATTTATTTTTTTTGTAATCAAATTTAAATGTTATCACAAATGTTGTTCAAAATTTAATTCATCAAATGTTCCAAAAAAATTGTCTAATAGTATATTTTGAACACATAGACCATGCAAAATTTAATTTGACCTTGACAATATTTGAAAACTTTTCAGAAAAATGTAAACATCTTTTTATTAGATAATTACAGCTTTCAGCAGTTCGTATGTGTTTAATAAAAGTATACAATACAATTTTTGTTACATGATTCGCGCATGTATTCTCTTTTCTATTTTGTGTTATGTGATAGAAATTTGTTGGGGATGTGCTTTTGTGAAATTTTTCAGTTTACTTAGGCATATTGCAATATCAAAACAGTTTTATTGATGGCTTAGAAAATGTACAATTTAAATGTGTGTGTACATATTTTGGCCAACCTACACTGAACTTTACGCAGTAGTTTGAAAGTAGTATTTTGCATTTCTGTGGAATAGTTTTAAAACTTGGAATTACACCTATTTTATCATTTGGTCTGTAGAATTATGAACGTGTATAAAATTTATCAGCTCCTGATTCAAGACATATGTGGATTAAGTTTTTCGGTGGCATTTTCACTCGGCCGATTATTTTTTGTCTCAGTTTGCAGTTTCAGAATGTTCTTTTCACTTGATATGAGTCTAATTGAATATTTCGAAATGGCATGCAGAATTATGATTTCAAAATTTATCTTATATACTCGACTCTCGCTTCGTGCTACATTTGCTTCGTGCGCACGTTTAATTAGTGCAACAAAAAAATCTCTCGCTTCGGTTTCTTTATTGCATTTGTAGCAGTTCAGTTTGATGTTTTTTGACGCAATTTGAATGTACATCAAATTTCAACTATCAAACTACTAATAAATGATAAATTGCTGCTTTTAATGCAAATTGAATGGTAAAGTACATGATAATGGAACAACGGGGTGAACAACGACATACTCGACAAATTTTTTAAAAAAATGTTTGTATATTTTCGAAAATCTGTTTTATAAAAAATTAGTTTTCGTGGAAAATTATTTTGTGACATAATTTTTGTTTTCATTGATATTTTGCTATAGCATTGCAATAACGTGAAGCAAACGATCCCGCCCCAACTTTGTGCATAAAGAGCGAGTGTATTACAATGACACATTCAAGTTGAATTCTTTGAAAAATCCATATATCTTTCAACGTTGTCGTATTTTATAATTCACCATTATTTGCACTTAAAAATCAATGATAACTTTTTTTAATCAAACTTGTCGTCAGAATTTGGAAATTTTGTTCTTTGGAAAAGTGAAAAAAATGCAAGTTAAAGTGTAATTGAATTTCTGGAATTGAGATGTGTTTTACTTTTTCGTAACGTAATAGATATACATTATGCACATTTGTATGTGTATTCACACGTGTTCGTGAGTTTGAACGTAAAACTAGAGTCAAACTCGGAGAGGACTGCTTGACAGTATGTCGCCGAGTCGATAACGATTCCGATGAAAGCGATATTGAACAAGGTTTCAAGAGAGCAGCAGTTCTTTTGAATATTAGTTTTACAGGGTATACTTACTAAAGTAATAACCATCTTTAATGTGATTGATCTAAATGTTAAAAAAACCCCTGAATCTGTTATTTTTCATAAACCATTTATAAATTATAACAAAACTAAACTTTTCAAACATTAAACAATTTCTGTTCTTTAATAATCATGAAAAATAATTATTCGGTGTAATTGTTTTAAATTCATAATACAGTATCAAAATAAATTGTAAATTTATCGGAGGTCTTTTTCAGTTTTATTTATTGCATAATTTCATTTAACTAATCACCGAAGTAATTAACTATTAATTTATAATTAACGTACTCATTCAGTTTTAATTGGAAGAAATAATTAAAATGATCAAGCTTGATTTCAACAATTTCAGACAAAAAATTCTCAGTAATCAATCTTTTTGGGTCGGAGTAAAATTATAATTAAATTGAAATTATAATATATAATAAAGAATGGGGGAAATTAATTTTGAAATAATTGCGTTGCCTTATGCTGGAAAAATTAACTGTTCTAGAGTGTTGGCAAACATGTAACATTGATTCAAAACGTTACATTTTCGTTTAATCTGAATATGCAACTGCTGGTAAGATATGTGTAATGCCATACGTCGAAAGGAAGCCAAAGTAATCGCAACCTCAAGATAATCTTCCTCATTTCTCGACTTCTACTTCACTTCCGACTCTAGTTTCAAACCGCAACAAACAGTTCGAGTTTGGAACAATATAATTTTGATACGTAATTATCGACATAATTCCACAATTTTCACTTTCCTTCGAATAGGCACCTGTCAAAATTTAATTAACGCGTTGGCACGAAATGCAATCACGCTTCCAAAATAATTGAGTTACCTCGCGAAAAATTCATGAAAATCCAATGAATTTAACCAACTACCATTCGACAAAATCTTATAATTTTAACACAATCTCATTTATTCACACTTTATAACTTACCATTATATAATTTGGCACATATATTTTTGTATCTTCCCAAGCGCTCATTATCACGTTATTTTATAAAATCTCATCTTCCAGTTAACATAACATTTATTTCTATATACTTAAATTCAAAAATCTCCAAGAAAAACAGTTATAAATAATAATAAAAAAAATTTTTTTTCGAAGTTTTGTAGTAAAGGAAAAAGTACCACCGATTTGATTAGTGAGTTTTTTTTTGTACATACCAATTGAATTTTTATCGGCGTTTGAAACAAAAAAAAACATTCACTCGGTGGTATTCTGATTTGTCGTTTAAAAAAGTGCAATAAATCCGCAAAGAAAATAAAACATCTTTGCTTTATCGACCGACGCGTTATTTCGAACAAGCGCCATTATTTTGATTAGAAAATTGTTTCGGTTCGATAAAACGACAAAACAATGAAAAGGAATCAGCCGCTTCGATCGTGGAAAAGAAATGCTCATTTTATCCGTCCCAACACATTTGATGTGGAGTAATCATCCCACAGCAATAATAATTTCGATCAAAACAATTTCAACGTCATTAAATTTATTGGGCAAGAAAAATGGTGGGAAAAAAGTCAGGTGAGAAAGTCGTCTGCATTATCAATAGGGAAGCAAAAAAACTATAATATATCGACATGATAAATATTCATTTTTATAGTTTATTTGTTTCGAAAATATTAGCGAATAAAAATCTGGCAATTTTGACCATAAGTGAGCCTGATTAAGGACTGTTAGAATATTTGGATTCAATACCTGGCCCTGGATAGGAATTCTGAACTGTCCTGATGAGGTCATTTGGTTGGCCGTAAGCAGGTCATGCCCAGATAAGATTTCAATTTCCTGACGAAAGCCACATCGAATTCAAGCATCATACGTAGTATACATATCTGATCATGGATTTTATCAGGTTTTGATCTGAAAAAGTTTGCCATGGGTTAGCCCGATGAGAGCCAGATGACCTGGCGTGCAGGTCGAATTCCTCATAGGGTTAGCGAATATTGATTATGAATTTGATGAAAAAAAAAAAAAAAAAGGACTTGAGCTTGTCAAACGCAAGATAATAGATAACTACTTGAATATGACTAGGCAAACATATCGCGCAATATTGTTTTGTGAAAAATGAATAACGGCCAAAGTTTTAACGGAAATTCTATTCTGCGTTTGTAGCGCACATCTTCATTATTTTTGATTACGTAACTCAAACGCACCGATGATATAATTTTTATGGTGATAAAAAAAAAATGTTTTTGTGCGACTGCATCACCGTCCAAACTTTTATGAAAAATTGTGCATTGCGCGACACGTTATAAACAGAGATAATTGTTGAAATTTAATTGCAAGCCTTTGTGAAAGTCGATTCTATCATTTAGTGACTGATATCTTACCATTTTTATGAAATATCGTATATAGGAAATACAAAAACGTGATTTTTTCGATTCTTTGTGTTTCGTCATTGTTCGGAAAATACATGAAATAGTCAAATAATAAAAAGCATTTTTTCTTGATTATTTTGAATTGAACAATGTTAACGGGTTTGATATTCGAAATTTGAATGTTAATTTTCATTGAAATGATATTGATATAAAATCAATTTTTACGAGCTATCGTTGAGTTCGCACCGTGCTTTAACTCAATCGATATAGTCGGTGTGTTTAAATAAGATATGTCAATAGAACTCTTAAAGAACAATTTCTTTTGAGGAAACAATTGCTTCTTCGTGTCGATTCGCCGTGAATTAGTGGTCTATTGGAAGCAATTGAACTTATTAAATGTTGATATTTGACCGAGAAATGAATGTTTTTAATTAAATATGGTTAATTCGTTGGGATTATGAGTTGAATCGATGGTGGGTAATATATTTTGTTGTTTGCTTGGCAAGTTTTATATTCGTCACTTATTTTGGGTAAATCCCCGTATCGTAAATCGAAACAATCGTACGATAAATTCTATTTGATTCGCACGAAAGATCCAATCTGGCGGAACATTTTGACGGAATGCAAAATAATGTATCATTACTCTGGTCGGCGAGACAGAAATAGATATCGTGGCATTTATCTGCGTATTAAATTTTTGTATCGGTGCGATGACAAAGATAGTGATCAACAAATGTACGATCGGGGGCCTGCAAGATTTTAAAGTTTTTGATTCGCCAGCACACTAAATCGGAAAATTCGCGCCGTTATATTGGATTTATGAAATGAGAACGGAAATATCCACGACTGCAAAACTATTATAGTACTCCTAAAAGCGTAGCGAAACGACTTTGTGTATAACAATAATGGTCTCGGACTTGCGGTCCTTCGTGTTTCCTTGCGGTGTTTATGATGTTGTATTACGCGAGACTTATTGTACGACACATCCCCCGGTCTTGCTATTAGAAACGCGTTTTCCATATTTCGTTACGTGATTTGTTTTTTCGTTCTGTAAAATGAAAGTGTCGTGCTAGTTTTTGTGCACCTTTTTTTATCTTGCTCAATCGATATTCAAATGTGTGTTCTCTGAGCAGGCTTTTTTTTAATCTCATTTCCAATGTTTTTATTCCCTTTTTCTAGCGAAAGAATATAATTTCAGTTTTTACTGCTTTTTACGACTGCGTTTTCTTTTTTCAGTCGCTGATGTATTTTGTATTAGTCAAATGAGTTTTGGCTCAACAAACATTAACGATACCTTTTTTCTCATATACTTTTGTTACTCAAAAACAATTTCAAAAATTGAAACTAATAAAACCAGATGGATATATGAACGAGCAATTTTTTCTTAATAAGCATTACAAACGTTTGTTCAAATTGGGAGAACGATGCGATAAGTTTTATTATGACGTATTTATGATGTAGTTAATTGCAGTGGAAAAAAAACATCCAATGTGTGCTTCTCGAATTTATGGAAGAGAGCGTAATTCCTTTTGTTAAATAACCCGTCTAAAAAAAAGGCATAGCATAGTCGGACGAGGATCATTAGGCCTCCGTCCGATTTATGACTCTCCGCCCTAATACAATATCAGGTGCGAACCCAGATGCCGAATTTTCACGCAATTGAATTCGACAAATTTTTATTTTATCTCACAAAATTTGAAAGTCAAATAATTGCTTTCATCTTTCTTTTTTCATTCAAACAAAAAATACACCTGATAGTGGAATTTAGAAAAAAATGAAATGTATAAATAAAAAAAAGGAAATATTAATTTTTGATTGGCTTTGATTGGGCCGAAAACATGATGACGCATTTATGGATGCAAAATAGGTGCAGAGTAGATGAGCGTGACTGAGGCCGTTACTCGATTCCGTGAATTTTTCGCGAACTGCAGAAATTGCCGTCTAGAGCTGTAGCACGTCTTAATATAAAAGCGAGGGAATACGTATTCGGCGTATAAGAACGAAGGGATCAGAGGAAAGACCGGCGACGTACACGTTTTATTGCCTTACGTGCTCGAATGAGTAACAGACATATGGCATATATACGCATGCGACTTTACGGCAAAAGTCATAGTTCTTTTTACGTAACTTGTATACTGGCTGACGCGATTCTGTCATAGGGAATACTCCTTATGAGTTGATTCCTTAACAGGATTTGATGTAGTCTCGTAAATGAAGTAGCGCGTAGTTTGCGCATCAGTGAAGATCGAAAGCCGCCCGACATAAATTTCAGTAACGCCATTGTACGATAATGGACTTTCAGCTGCTACGTCCCTGATGAACTACGTACTATTAAAACTGGATTAATAGGGACATTTGGCGTCGCTCAGATTTATGGCCCTGTTTCGATTTCGTTACCCCTATTCCAACCAAAATTTTGACGTCTCAAGTCTCTGATTTACGATTTTTCGCTTCTTTTAAATTTCATCAAATTTATCCAATTTACCTTATCACATAATTTTCTCATCCAACCAATCGAACCGTCCAAGAATATTATTTAATAATCCGACATTTATATTTTCCATAATTTTAAATCTCATCACCCCTATATGTAGAAGTGCTAACAATTATCTCCAGCCCTCTCGATTCATCAATTCAATTTTAACATCACAATTTATATGTTATTTCTTCAAGTACATTTTATTGTTGATCATTTCAAAATCATCATAATAATTATCATCATAATTGTCAAATGTTTCACTCATATTTTTATTTTCATCCATCTGACAACTTTGAATTAAATGTTATTTTTAAATCCGTTTTACGTGTTACGTAATCATGTTTTATTTAAACAGTTCCGTAAATTGTATAAACCAGAGATGTAATTTGTAATGCAAAAAGATAATTTTCAAAACATTTACAAAATGTTGCTCGAGCAACCTTATTCAAATTGAAATTGCGCTCTCACTGCGTCTGCAATAGTTAAGCACGCTGTATCTGCATATGATTTATATATCATTTACATATTACTTTCGAGAATCAATGTTACTTATTTGAGAGTGAGTTATTCAGACATCATGATAAATCTTCTACAAATAGCTCTCGCATGAAGAAAATCTTGCCAAACGGAGCTTATTTTTTATTTACGCCAACGTATAAACTATATTTATACAAAATTAATAACACAGCGAAATTTCGTTACACATTTTCGTCAGTGTATTAGCAAAATCTAATAAACGACAATCAAAAATATTCATGCCAAAATTAACAAGTTATTTTTTTTTTTTTTTTTGTTCAAATGAGATTTTAAATTTTTTGGCTCGAAATGAAACAAATTTGATTGAAAGTGATTTTTATTTCAGGAGTTTATTAGCATAATTCGAGTAGTGATACTATACAGGCAGGCTGAATGATTGTAACTGCACCAATTGAATTATTCATATAA